>JAJEJO010005486.1:140369-300958 GCA_020662805.1 Glaucomys volans | reverse complement strand
TTTCTCCTTGTATTTTTCAAAGTTCCTCATCATAGTCAACCCTGTTTTTATAAAAGGACAGGCTGAGTTATATACACGGTATGGTTAACAACTTTCTTGATTTTAACTCTACAATTCAATTAATACAGCTGAGTTCTTATTAATATATGGAAATTCTTCTACTTTTGTTTTTAACTAAGTTTCCCAAGCTTATTCACATGTGCTAAATGTAAATCCCACTTCTTCCATTCTATCTTTGTCCAGTAGCTCCTCATCTTTTTTCCATCCTCCCTTCTTTTCTTTCCCCCTCTCCCTTTCTTTTCTCCTTCACTCTTCCCTTCATCTTCCTCCTACTTTTCCTGTCTAGTTCTCTCCTTTCTTTATTTCTTTTCATTCTTCCTGCATGACCACTCTGTTGACAAAAGTCAAAAATAGCTCCAGTTGATATAAAAGCTACCATGTACACCAGCTGGTTATATTAAGCAGTTTATTCTTATAAAATATGATGAAAGAAGATAGGGTGTTCAGTCTGTATACAAGAGGGCTTTGGGGTATCTGAATCCTTATCACCATGTAGGCAGTCACTCACTTTTTCTGAGTTCAGGAACATAGATCTTCTGGAAAATTATCTCTCCAATCCCAAGACTTGGAGTTATATTTATTCATTAGATTGGAACAGCTATTTGAATAAGTCAGTTTAGATTTGTATTGTGGTCAACTGTGGGATCTATTCTGATTACAGGGAATTGTTTAGAAAAAAACGATCTATTAGGCATAGATAACATTCTCTTTCTCATTTTAGTTTTTAAGTATAATACTACCTGGTCAAAGTAGATTCCTAATTTCCCTGCTAAAGAAGTTTTAACATGGATTTCCTATATAAAATGTCACTTACCTTTTTGCCTTTTTTGATTTTTCACATTTCTATGCATGATTTCTGTATTCCTTTCTGTCTGAGAGGATCCTCTAACTTTCATTGTAATCAGCATCTATTTCCATCATCAGGGGAAGAAAGTTTGTTTAGAAAGAAGAGAGGCCACAGAGTGTTTCAGATAAGGATTGGCTCTATTCCTTATTAGTGGTATATCTTGAGCTAGTCATTTAATCTCTCCTATGCTTCACTTTACTAATCTGTGAAAATGAGAAAAATTCTACCACCCTCAGACAATTTATGAGAATTAAAATACATATTTTATTCTAAATATCCAGCAAAGTGTCTGACACACAGGAATAACACAAAAATATCCATGAGATTGATCAGTTTGCCATTATATTAGTCCACTCCAGCTACCATAACAAAACATCATAGCCTGAGTGGCTTAAACTAGAAAATTATATCTCACAATTCTGTAGCCTGGAAGATTAAGGTACTGGTCAATTCAGTCTTCCGGAGAATCCCTCTGCATTATAGATGATGACCTTCTTGCATTCTCACCTGGCCTTAACTTGGTATTGAGAGAGGGAAAACGATAACTATCTCACTTTTTCTTACAAAACTAACTATCTTTCTTTTTCTTACAAATCCTATCATTTTAGGAACCCACCCTTATGACTTCATTTAACCACATGATCTTTATTAAACAAACTGTATGGGAGTTATTTTGTACTAGCCTCCAGCCCTTGGCCCCAGCACATCAGACCAAACCAGAATGGAGTCATTAGTGCTAAGTACCAGGTAATCACACTGAACTTTGAAATGAACCTGTTAAAAACCAACTAACCAACCAACAAGCAAGAGATTATAGTCAAGCACATCCCTCTCATTTAACACTATAAAAAAAAGTAACTTTAAAGGTCTAATCCACTTTTTATTCCTTATTTCTGCTTTCCCCAGTATTTTTTGGCTTATGAAGTCAACCTCCTCTTCTCAGATCGTCTGGGCACTCATACTTACAGAATGAAATTTTATCCAATTCTAGATTTATAAATTAGAGCCCATTAGATCTTTCCCATGTAACTTTTTCCTTGGATATTCCTTTGCTTCTTTCATCTGATTTTATTCATTTTTCTTTTCTCTCTTATTTATTTCAACTATGCTTAAGTAGCATAACTTTATCTTGTATTTACTATTTTCATTTTAGTAATAATCATGCCATCATTTTCTAAATGAGGGTGTAATATATGATGTGTTTAAAATATACCTGTGATATCATAGATATTTCTCAAAGATTACTGAGAACAGATTATCATTTGAATTCATGAATTCCCCAATTTTCCTGATTAAAATATCTGTGTGTAATAAGTACATAGCAAGTATTTGGAGCACAGTATTTTAGATTTCACACACACACACACACACACACACATATGCACACATGCACATACAGTCTTTGAGGATAAATAATAAAATGGTACAATTTCCAATATAATCTAATTTTGCCCCATCATAATTACAGATACTCACTGATGACTATATATCAATTAAATGTGTCTGTGAGACATTTCCCTCTGACTTAAAACTAATAGCAAACTGAATTTTTAATTCATATGACAGCCTAATTTACACAATTTAATTTTCCCAAAGATTCTCCCTAATAATTCTGTTTTAGTTTCACACAGCTGGAGCCCTCCATTATTATGAGTTCGATGTTTTGTAAATCCTCCTTTTTTGTTTATTAAGGTAATATTTATATTTAGAAAAATTCATCCATTTGGGATATGCAATTCAGTGAATCTTAAAAAGCTTAAAGGATGGTGTTATTAAAATCAGAAGGCAGATATAAAAAGGGGGTGAAAAGAGGGAGAATAGGACTCACTTCATCTTGAGTGACAAAAGATCATTCTATCTTGGGTGATAAAATAACCTGCCTATAAATTCACTTCCTTCATGGTCAGATACTACCCTCTTTACTAAAAGAAACTGGTGTAATCAATTCTGGGTAATAACTGTGGGCAGATGAGGCATATCTTGAGAAGATGGGTCACTGTGGGCATACCCTGGAAGGGTACATCTTCCTTGTGCCCTTTCCTCTCCCTCTCCCTGCTTCCTGGACTGCAATGAGAGGAAAAGCTTCCCACCACCACACCCTTCTGCCATGATATGCTGTCTCATCTTGGGATCCAGATGGACTTACCTGCATCCCTCTCTATGCCCCTGATGTGTAACAAATGACTCTGAAATGCATAATCAAAACAATTTTCTCATGTAATCAAAATATCTGTCTCAACAGGGTCTTTGTGGCCTATATGTGCCTCAATTGTTCTTGTGTTTTTTGTGGTGTTTGCCTTTATAAATTCTGTACTTCCAAAATTCAGGTGCTGGGAGTTCTTTAAGGTGTTAGCCTGCTCCCAGATGCTTGCTTGGACCTCTTTTTCCCTTTCAGTCTGACTCAACATGCCTGGTGAATTGTAATCCTCACACACTCCATAACACTGTGCCTAACCTGACCATGTGGTTCAGAAGCCTTTGGAAATGGTTTGCCAGATAAGTTTGGAAAAGGTTGGAAAGACAGGCTAGAGAAGCCTTAAGAATTGTAAGCACAGTCAATGGACAATTCTGGTGGAAGCCCAGGGGTCAGAATGCCAATAGAAATTCCAACTGTCCTCATGAATTTTCAGAGGGAACTAGGACTCTATTGGAAATTGAACTAAAGGCCATGTTATATTCTGGCAGAGAACTTGTCTATATCCAACCCATGTCACTTTCTGTGTAAAACTGAATTGAAATATGATGGGCAATAAATCTGGTGAAAGAAATTTCAAAGCAGCAGAAGCATTCAGGTAGAGGCATGGATTTTGCTGGTAGTTAGCCAGGTTTATTGTGAGAATTGAGACCCAAAAAAGCTGAAGGATTTTCAAAACTTGCAGTTTAGCAAGGAATGTGCCTCTAAAACCAGGGCCAAGGAAGATGTTTTAGTCAGCATTTTTGCTGCTGTGACTAGAAGATCTGACCAGAACAATTTTAAGGGAGGAAAAGTTAACTTGGGGGTTCATGGTGAAACTGGTCTTGAAAATCAGGATTGGTTCCCTTGGTGTTGAAGATTAAACACAGAGAAATGCCAAGTCAAGAAAACAAGTTTTATTTAAAGGATAGAACACACACACACACACACACACACACACACACACACTCACACATGAACAGAGAGAAAGAGAGAGAGAGAGAGAGAGAGAGAGAGAGAGAGAGAGAGAGAGATTCTCCTGGAGAGGAGAGGATCCAGAAGAGCTGGTGCCCAGGGGAGTGGGGGTGTCTTACCCCTTTACAGATTTCACGTTTCCTTTCTTCTCTTGCCCTCTCCTCCTACCCTTCCTATATGACCAAGAATGATGAAAAGGGCAGGAAGAAAGTTGTCCAGGGGGTGATTGCTTGTGTTGGAAAGTATGATCCTTCCCTTCCCCTGGAGGTTGTTAGCAACTAGGTGCTGGGGAGTGCTATCTACTGACTTCATTTTATTTGATACTTAGTTAACCGTCCTTTGCCCTGATCTCAACAGTTCCAAAGATCTCAGTCCATGGATGGCCAGCTCCATTCCTTGGGGCTCAATGTGAGGCAGAACAACATGGCAGAACAGCGTGATGGAAGGAAGTGAATTACATGATGACCAGGAAGCAGAGAGAAAGGTACTCCATTCACCAGATTCAAAACATACACCCCAAAGGCCCACCTTCTCTAGCCATACCCTACCTGCCTACAGTTACCACTCAGTTAATTCCATCTGAGGATCAATTCACTGGAAGGTTGAAGACTCTCATAATCCAATCACTTCTCCCCTAAACCTTCTTGCATGTCTCACACATGATCTTTCAGGGTACACCTAATATCAAAACCATAACAGAAGATGAGGTTGTTAAAGAAATTAGTCATTGAAGAGATGCTAAGTACTTTACATGGAGACAAAAGGAAAGCCAGTTTGAGAGCATCTCATGATTGGCAAGACCACACCCATTGCAGGCTTGAGAATGTAGAAGGGAAAATTCTTTGGAGAAGAGATCATGAGGGTACCTTTATCACACAAGGGGAGCTCGGCAGTTGTTTCACCATGCTTAGTCACCCAGGCACTCAGAGGCCTCTGCACCCATGACTCCAAGGGCCTCAGCTAATGCATTAACTGGCAGAAGTCCTTGGCATCATCCATTTGAGGCTAATTCTGCAAGAATGCAGGATGCTGAAATTAGCAGATCATGGAGGCTTCCCCTTAGATTGCCAAGGAAGACCTGTGAGGCCAGGTCAAGTATAGCAGAATCAGAAACCCTACAGGCTGTCCTGAGAGGGTGATGCATAAAACTGGGAAGGTAAAACAAAAGCTGAAATGGGGACCTGAGGAATTAAGAGATGGCAATAATGTGATAAGGAAAGCTGCTGGCAATGGAGAGAGCCAGGCTAAAAGTATGGTCAAAGGTGTGGAGCTGCCCGAGCCCCTTGGAAATCATATCTTGCAATCAGGTATCCCAGAGACCAGATGTGGAATTACAAAAAATATATTTGCCCAGATGGATTCATGTCTTGTTTTAGACCCATCCCTTCTTTCTATGTCCCTAGTCCTCTCTTTGGAATGGAGATCTTTACTTTGTGGCACTGTATACTAGTTATACGTAACTTGCTTTTGGTTTTTATAGGGGGTCACAGCCAAGAATTTTGCTTGAGCCTCATCTGAGACTTTGGGCTAGGACTCTTGGGCAGTGCCTGAACTGGTAAGACTATGTGATCTGTGGAAAAGAAAATAAATTTTGCATTGAGACATAGACATGACCTTTGGGGGCCTCAGAGGTTTGGATATGCCGTGTCCCACAAAAGCTCCTGTATTACTGCAGGAATGTTGGATGTGAAATGATTGGACTATAAGAGTTGTAACCTAATCAGCCCATCCTAGTTTCTGTGGACTGACTGGGTAAATGCAGGCAGGTGGAGAGTGGCAGGAAGAGACGGGTCACTTGAGACATAACCTGGAAGGGTGCATGTTCCCTTTATCCCCTTTCTTTTCCCTTCTCTGGGTTTCCTGGCTTATATGAGGGGAGCAGCTTCCCTTCATCATGCTCTTTCACCATTATGTTCTGCCTCACAATGAGACTCAGAGCAATGGACTCAGCTGACCATGGACTAAGTCACTGGAACCATAGTTCAAAATAAACCTTCCTTCTTCTTAAATTGTTCTTGTTGGGTGTTTTGGTCACAGTGAGGCAAAGCTAACTAACACATAAGCATAAGGGCCTTTCCAACTCTGGAGCATGCCCAGAGCACTCCATTATGGTGGGAAGCTGAGGTAACTGATCCAAATACATTATATATGAGGAGATTTTCATATCAAATATATAAAACCACCATGGGGAAAACTTCAAGTCATTTCTACTATTGAGGGTGGCCTGTTCCACACACCTGGGAGCAGTGCTTCCATTTCACTAAATAAACCATTGTGCTTATTTCATCTAAGTCTATTGACTAAGATTTTTCTTTGGAGAAGAAGAGAACTAAAGAGTAATCACTGAGTAACAGTTTAACCACAACCATAATCAGTAGAAAAGTCTCTTCACTACTGAAAATGATAGAATCTTCATTGCTCTTTTAATCTCGCTTTTCCCGTGTCTCCAACTTGAGACCCTGACTGATATTATCATTCCTTTAGATTTACTTTTCCTAGATCATCTATAATTAATCTTTTCTTTTTTAGAAACTATTTCATTGTTACATAAAGGGTAGAAAATTGGGGTGGGAGTTGTTCTAATGAAATAGTACTCTACTTTGCCTCAAGGTTTTGTATCTTTCTGCCTTCGAATGGCAAAGAAAATCCATTTTTTCCAAGGCTCTGCTCTAGGCTTGAAAATATTAAAAGAGGGTGATTTATCTAAGGTGCACCATATTAAGAATATTTTGTACAATTTGAGAATGGATGATCTTGAGAAATTCGAAAGTATTCTTGAATTAAGGTAAAATTACCTTAACAAATCAAATGACAATCAAATGGCAATTTTATCTTTGGTTTCCCAAATGAGATAACCAAAGTCTTCACATCCCAAATGTACTGAGATTGAAGATGAGGCTTGTTCCCTGCTGAGATAAGAACCTGCTGGGCCTTTGCTTGTCTTAAAATTATATTCCCTGGAGCAGTGATTGGATTTCTCTTTTTTGCTGCAACTTTTCTGCTCAAGTTCTGCTAGAGAAGTATTTTTCAAAGAGGAGCATGAAACAACCCGACAGAATGATGATGAGAACTGATTAAGAAGGCCAGTGATTTTAGGGGAATGGAGTTTATGTTGCTCACTCAAGCATAGTAATGATTTTCAAGTGGGAAAAATAGGACTGAAAATTGCATTTGTTGTTATAGTTCAGTGACAGAATACAAAAGGAATTCTTTGGAACAGTATTTAACATTCCCTCCAGAGTGTAAACATTATATCTTCCTTGCCTGTGGGCAGCAGGGCATAGCAGATGGAACATACACACAGTTATGAGGGAAAACTGCCAAACAGGAGGAACATGTTCATTCCCACTCTGTGATTCCTTTTTGGTCTTTAGAGGCTTAGACACTATTTCCACTCTAGGCAAGCTGGAGATAGAGGTAGAATGTATAGCATATGTGTAAGACAGATATTCCCAGAAGACTATAAAAGTTCAAAAGAAATAAGAAATTATGTGACTGAAAATTATTCTGAGAAGGAAAAATAATTCTAGTCTAAATGTGACATTTGGGAAGTTGGAGACAGGTTTGTACATTATTGTTTATGTTTATGACTTTATGAGAAATTCATCAGCTAATATAAATTTTAAAATTTCCAAATTCAACATAAAAAGAGCAAGAAACAATGTGAAGACTTTTGATTTACTTGAGTATAATGAAAGGAAAAATTGTGAGTAAAATTTCATCACAATAAAAAAGTTTAACAAATTTTGAATAAAAATGTTGTTAATTATTAAGTAATAAAAATAAATTCACAATTTTAAGTGATATATATAATCAAGATTAAATAAATTTAAAATGCTTAAATTTTAAAGATTTAAATTTAAGATTTTAAATTTAAAATGCTTTAAAAGATGCTGGGTAGGGGTGACTGGTTGGGATTTGTAGGTTTTATGTTGAGATACAGGAGTATGTTTTAGAAATAATTGCCATTCTCTAAATTTGAGTCTAACAATAATTAAAATTATTTCCCTTTGTAATAAAGATCTATAAAATAGTTGCTCATTTCTAAAGGTGGAATGATTTTTGTTTTCTTATTTAAGAAATAACATTCAATCAAGAACATCAGACTTCCTGAATCATTATTGAACTTTCCAACTTTGTATAGTAAGCTGTGCAAAGAACACACAGGACACAGGTTTTACATCAGTGAGGATAAGGAATGTTAGTACTACCAGGAAATCAAAAGACTTCAAAAAAACAAATTTGTTTAAAGATTTTTCTATTTTGGTCTTTCTTCACATAAGTAAAAAATTAAAGCCATTGATTTTCTGTTAAAATGTAGGAGAAACAGTCTTTTTCTAGCAGCTTTGGACAACTTGAAAATGGAAATGTTTTTATTTCCTGAAAACTCATCACCTTTGAAAACACCTGAATATGCAACTATGGGAACACCACATTCCAAATTCAAAATCAAATTTGTTTCTTTAAAAGCAAAAAAAAAAAAAAAAAAAAAAAGTATCACAGTGTAGTCAGACTGTGAGAAAACACTGGTAGCTCCTTTTCTAAATCTTCCTGTGTTCTCTCCACAGCCCTTTTTGTGTTGTTCAAGAAAAGATGTACCTTCAGGCAACCAATCACAGGCTCCTTCTGGATACAATGGATGATCCTCAAAGGATCTCAGTTCCCCTTGTGCATGCTTACATTATTGCAATTAGCTAGTACTTTAAGTACTTAACACTTTTTACAGGGAGGACCAAACATTTCTTATAGTATTTCATGGATTAAAATTGTGATTTTGAAAGATGTTTGATGACAATTTTTTCATGTCCAGATTGCCATTATCAGTGGAGATATCCACTTTATTCTCAATAAATTTGGGAAATAAGTGCAGAAATTGGGGAAATGAAGAAAAAGGAAAACAAAAATATAAATATCTTACATGATTGATTTTTTTGTTACATCATTAAGGGAAAGATTTTTAAATCTTATTAAATTTTATTTACTGCTGTGTTTTAAAAAATCAGGTGAAAAGATTATACCATCAAAAATCACGGTCAAACGTGCAAAGAGACTACAAATTTTCTTTATAGTCAGGTTGGCTTAATGAAAGTGAGTTTATCCTGTTAATTGCAACACTAAAGTAACAGCAATGGCTGTTAATGAATAGATCTTTAAATGCATGAATAATACTTTTGCTTACCAGATCACACATTATTTTTCTGATCATCTCTATATGTTGTCTGTCTCAACTGGGCATTCCTGACATGTCAGTTGATTTCTTCATGACATAAAGTGCTTTTATCAGAATTTTGACTTGACCTTGCAATAGCATATATGTGAAGCTTTCTTGAATGTATGGTCATTCAATGAGCTAAATTTTATTTCTAAGCAAATGCTTCCTGATGATTACAATTATGTGTCAATTTGTCACATAATTGCAACACCAAATTGTTTGGTCATATACTAGTTTAGAGGTTGTTGTGAAGGTCTTTTGTAGGTTTGATTAAACTCTTATTTTAACATGTAACATTTATTTTAAATTGATATTTTAAGTAAAGGAGATAATCTTTTCAATTTGGGTGGGCCGTTTCTATTCAGTTGAACCCTGTAAGAGCAAACACCTGCTTAAGACTGTAATTTAGAAAGCCTGACTGAATTTATAGAATGCTAAGCTGGCCTACTAGACTTTGGACTTTGGACTCCAGACTATAATGTTTCTTAACTGAATTTGCAGCTACTGGTCTACATCACAAATTCTGGACTTTATAGTTCCTATAATAACATGTTTCGATTCCTTCAAATTCCTCTCTCTTCTCTCTCTCCAAACACATACACATATACAATACACACACACACACACACACACACACACACACACACACACACACAGTATCCTACAGGTTCTGTTTTATCTGTAGAATGCTAATAGATAAATCTTGATACAGAAAACAGTTCTGGAAAAACAAAACCTTAAGGATGATTTTTCTAAGCCATGCCTTTGTTCTAACCAGCTGCAAATCTTTTTCCTTTCCTACCTGTTCTACCCCTTCTTCTGCCTCTGTCTCTCTTTCTCATAATACATAGATATCAGTCTGTCTGCAGCATCATAACAAATTACCACAGGCTAGGTTGCTTATATAACAGTTTAGTTTCTCATAGTTTTGGAAGCTAGTAGCCCATTATTACACTTTAAAGAACTCTAATTTCCAGTCATAGTGGGAATTAGGACTCTATCACATAATTTGTTTGGTGGGAATGTAATTCAAGGCAACATTCTGTCTTCTGCTGCCCCACCAGAGTTCATGTCCTTTTACATGCAAAAATGAATGAATCATATCTCAACAGCCCCCAAAGTCGTAACTCAGTGCCACATCGTTTTCAAGCCCAAACTCTCATCTAAATATCATCTAAATCTGGTATGACTGATACTCAATATATAGATTATCCTGTGACAAAATTCCTCCCCAGCTATGAGTATGTGAACTAGACAATGTTTGTGCCTGCAAAAGCAGTAATGGCATAGGCATAAAATATGTGTTCCTATTCCAAAAGGAGGGAATCAGAAAGAAGTGAGAACCCTCAAGGAGGCCCAGAACCTAGCAAGAGATTTCATTAGTTCTTAAGAATCGAAAATAATCCTCTTTGGCTCAAAGTTGTGCCTCTGGGTACACTGGGTGTCAGTTTCACCCTCTCCATTCTGTACAGAGGTGGCTCTCTGATATGAGCTTTGTTCCTGATGAATGGGGCAGTAGTATTCTGGCCTGCTAAGACCTATGAAGCAAAATTTCCTTCTGAAACCAAGGAGGAAACAGCCTTGATCCTTGGGCATATGATTGGAGGAGTTACCACGGAGATCTCCAAATCAACCTCATGGGAATTTCCCCTTTGCTGTGCCAGTAGAAAGCAAGAATTTTGACATCCTTCATTTTGCCCTTCTTTCCCTCCTCCCTCCCTCCCTCACTCACTCCCTCACTCACTCCTTCCCTCCTTCTTCCTTCTTTCCTCCTTCCCTCCTTCTTCCTTCCTTCCTCCTTCCCTCCTTCTTCCTTCCTTCCTCCTTCCCTCCTTCCTCCTCCCTCCCCCCCCTCCATCTCTCCCTCCCTCTGTCCTTCCCTCCTTTCTTTCCTTCTGTGGTTTTTGTGCTAGGGATTCAATGGAGGCCACATCTGTGCTAAGCACACACACTGCCACTGAGCTACACCCCCATCCCTCCATCTCATTTTATGTGTCCTTTATTCCCGATTGTCAGTGCTTCTGTTGGGACCATTCCATTTCTGCTTTTAGCTTATTCATTAATCTATGGAGTGATATTTCAATCATTCCTTGGTCTTATTTCTAGAGCATGCTTTCACATTTTTTTTTTTTTCGAGATGGATAGGCTGAGAAGGTTCTAAATCTTTAAATTCTGGCTCATTCTTCCTTACTAGGTCCTTGAATTTATAGCTCTCATTTCCCATTTTGCAAAAATCAGGAAGGAGAAAACCATCTTCATCTTCAGGGCTTTGCTTGGAAATATTCTCTGCTAAATGTACAAATTTGTCACTCAAAAGTTCTACCCTTCAAAGGACACTGGAACACAATTCAATGAAATTCTTTGCCACGTTATAACAAGAATGCCTTTCCTCCAGTTTCTAATAAGCTGTTCTTCTGTGTGAGTCATCATCAGAGGCATCTTTCTTCATATTCCTACCAATGTTCTGTTCCTGATGGCATGTGAATTTTCTAAGATGAGAAAAGTCTTTTTCAATAGCTCTCCTATATTCTTCGGATTCCTCACCATAATTTCCATCCATATTTCTACCAATAGTCCTTTAAGATAGTCTAGGCTTTTTCAAGCATGTACCTTACAATTCTTCTACCTCTACCCATAACCCAGTTTCAAAGCCACTTCCACAATGGTAGGCATTTGTTAAAGCAGCACCTCACTTCATGATGCCAAAATTCATATTACTGTGTTTGGGTTGCCATGACAAAATACCTGAGACTGTGTGGTTTAAACAATAGAAATATGTTTCTCAGACTTCTGGAGATTAGAATTCCAAGAGCAAGGTAGGAGCAAGGTAGTGAGGCTTCTCTTTTCACCTTGCTGATATTGTAGCTTTCTCCACTAACTTTTCCTTGTGAATGAAAGAGGGAGAAAGAGACAGAGAGAAAAGGGAAGAGAGAAATAGAGTTGGATCTAGTGTGTCTTTCTGTTTTTCAAGGTCATGAGTCCTATTGGGCCATCCCAGCTTCATGACCTCATTTAACCCAGTTACTTCTTTAAAGGATCTATCTTCAAATATAATCACATAGGGAGTTAGCACATCAATATATGAATTTTGAAGGACAATATTGAGTTTGTATACACACGTGGTGTGTATATAACCTATAAATATAAATTAATATATATATATACATTTTAAAGAAACATATAAAAGATAAACAAGTAGTTGTTTGCAAGAAAATTTTTTATCTAAAAAGAACACGTTTGCCAAACCAATACTACCCATCCTTTTTCAGTCTTTTCCTTTTAGATTACCTGCTCAGTTGGATGGAGTTTCCTTTTTAATGCCTAATGCCAGGTTCCTATCATTTGTGGTTATACATTGTATGTTGCCTTTACCTTTATCCACAAGTACCCTAATTTCAGATTGTTTAAATAGCTTCCTTGTTAACTGTATTTTTATAACCTAAAATGCTTCATGAACATAGGGCAACCCAAATGTAAAGAATTTTGACAAAATATTAGGAAATATGTAACAATTTCAAATACATCTTTAGGGAATAAAGATACAAAAATAATTTTAGGTCTTTAAACAAATAGTTTCAAGCGTGCAAATTGGATCATATATCTTTATCGACCATGATCTTGCTTAATACTTGAAGAAATTGGAAGAAAATAGGAGATGATATATTGACTAAAATATACACAATTCAGTAGAGTACAGTGACAGTCCACCAATTATTTTAATAGATAAGTTTTCTGACATGTTATAGACAACTTCCTGATAAGTTAATTGTTTTACCCATGCAGCTGCATGTAATTATTTCAAATCATTGAACATTTCAATGGATTTTTAACATGACTTAGGATGTCCAGATTTTAGCACTTTGTATGCATAAAGGCTGACTAAAAAGCAAAATAGTAAAAAGATTATTTTATTAAACTGACCAAACAAAAATGTTCAACAAAGTAGTTTTAATAGAGTTTGTAACACAATTATTGCCTAAATTAAAGAAATTGTCAATTTTGTATCTCATCATCATTAAAAATATTGTGCACTCATAGAGTTGAAACAAAAATCTATCACATAAAAAGTCAGTGTATTTAATTGCAATCTTTTATTTTTATTAAAAAATGTAGAGAATGAATTCTTTTCTTTTTTTTGTACCAGGGATTCAGTCCTGAGAGGTCCTGCCATGTGGCACATCCCCAGCCGCCATCATCATCATCATCATCATCATCATCATTATTATTATCATTATTATTATTATTGTTATTTACTTATTCTTATATTTTCAGAAAGAGCCTTACTAAGTTGCTTAGTGACTTGCTAAATTGCTGAGGTTGGCTTCTGACTTGTGATTCTTTTGCCTCAGCCTCCCAAGTCACTGTGATTATAGGTGTGCACCACTACCCCTGGCATAAGATGAATTCTTAATAGAAATACTGTAAGACACAGGCAAGTTAACCTTCCTCTAGCAATATAATTTAATGTCAGCAAAATAATCTCTGCAGAGGTAAGAGTAACATCTGGCAAACTATAAGAATAGTTTATTATATGATTAAATATAACATACTAATTTATAATTAACCAGACACAAAGGTACAAAATAGACAAGTAAAATATTGTTCAAATAAAAAACTCTCAGGGAATTATGGGAATTATGTTTCATTTAAACAGGATCAGAATTTTATGGGAAAATTCATTTAAAATGTTTTATACTCATATCACTAGCTAATGAAATTAGATTTAGTTATATATGGTTTTTTTTGACACAATACCTTTTATTTAATTTAGTTTTTTATGTGGTGCTGAGGATTGAACCCAGTGCCTCACATGTGCCAGGCAAGTGCTCTATCACTGAGCCACAACTCCAACCCTGAGATTTAGTAATATATTTTTAAACATAAAGTTCCAAAAGTGTCACTGGGGTACATTCAAAAGAGTCAGGGAACATTTAACTGGATTATATAGTCTATGTGGATGCACACATAAATGACCCACAACAAAATCCTGCAAACAAAATTATTTATTTTTGTGAGTAGGTCCTAAAGTCTATTCAATCACTTTCATTCTGGAACCTTAGCACTATTACAAATCCTCAAATGAATATTTTCCACACACTAATTTTCTATTAATACAGTGTTTTGACTTTCTCACTTGTCTTCGCTTTTTGAAATTTTCATTGTAACCAGTGTCTCTACTTATATAGCATTCTTTCTTTTAGATGAGTTTTTGTGAAAATTATTTTGCTATGATTATGTGCATTTTTCTCACATTTTCATTGTTCATATGCACAGAAATTATTACTATTTCATTAATTCCTCTTCACTTACTGAGGCTGTTTTTAAGTCAGTTTAGTAGTTTACAAACTTTTTTTATCAGTTGTGACACTTTTGTAGGTGGAATCTATTTTGGATAGGAGTATTGGTTCACTATGGATGGATGCTCTTATGAGGTAGTTGTGATCTGAGCATTTATGGATGTTAGCTATAATTGCATCTCTTTTTACCTGAAATGCTCAATGCATAAGTGCATCCTCATTTCCTAGTTAAAAACTTCTCTTTCAGGGCTGGGAGGTAGCTCAATGGTGGAGTACTTGCCTAACAAATGTGAGGTCCTGAGTTTGAGCTCCAGTATTAGAAAACAATTCCCCTTTCTAAGGCACCAAGGATCTACAAAAACTACTCAACAAATACTGTTGCACTTTTGTATGCTTGGGCACCACATATGACTGACTCATCACAGGCAGAGACAATGACTTGAAGTGAATGCTCAAACCTGTGCTAGAACTTATTCATTTTACATCTCCAGAATCTTCAAAGAACAATTGCCAACTGTTTCAAACAAAATGACCTTAAACAATTTAATAGCATTATTCATAATGGTTGTCTGTATGATCATGCTGAATTGATCTGTCCCAAACATTCAGGATTACAGTTTGCTAATAGATTGCCGCTGCTGTCTCCAGATTTGTCAGGTGGCTATTATTACTTCAATGCCAATAGAAACTGTATCTGTGATGGGAGTGTAAGGATGCTTGTGGGAACCTCAGGAATACAAGGGGCAACAGGTAGAAGTTGTTCTGGGTATAGGACAGAGGCAGCAGTAAGTGGAAGCAGAGACTAAAAGGAAGGGAACAGAAGAATGCAGGATTAGCTGTTGCTATGAATTGGATCTTGAATGTTCCCCCAAGGCTCATTGATAAAGGATTAGCCACTAACCTGGGGCACTGCTGGGAGGTGGGTGGAACCTTTAAGAAGTGGGGCCCAGTGGAAGGAAGTTAGATATTTGGGGTAATATCCTTGAAGGAGATAATGGGCTCCCAGCCCCATCCTGTCTCTCTTTATGCTTCACAGGCTTTGTCACATGTTCTTGTCATGACGTTCTTTCTCATTAGAGACCAAGGCAATGGACCAAGCAACCATGGGCTGAAACCTCTGAGACCATGAGCCAAAATAAAAATGTCCTCCTTTTAAGATGATGAATTTAGATATTTTGTCACAGTGATGGAATGTGGATTTGCGCAGCAGTAAGAATGATAGTGTTAGAAGAAAATAGAATTTTGTTTTGAGTAAGCTGTTCATTCTAAATTCAGGGCTTTGTCCACTGTAATGGTTTAAAGTTTTTGTTTAATTTTTCAGATCATATTTCATTTAATTATTCTTTCAATCATTCAATTTCCATGTATTTAATATGCCTTCATCAAGTCTACTTAATATATTGCAAATTTATTAGTAAAAACCAAAATATTCAAAAATATCTTTCTTCATGGAGATTGCATTTTGGTCAACAAAATTGCATTGTGGAACAAGTATCATAACAGTCATATTTACTAATATTATACATGTAATTTGCATAGAAAAGTATAAACATATGAAGATTAATATATAAATAAATGTAACATTGTAATTTTTGGAGAACATATGCCACTAGTGCCATATTAGAGAGCTACAAATACAAAAACTACCTGCAAAAACTTATCATTTATCATTTTAAAAGTGATTTTTTAAAGTTGAGCTTAAAATTTACATACAGCAAAATGCATATCTCTTAAGCATCTAATAAGTTGAAGATTTTTGTTTGTTTGGTTGGTTTGTTTTTGATGTTGGGTTTGAATCCAAGATCCCACATGTGCCAAGTACATTCTCTACCACTGAGATATATCTCCAGCCACCTAGATGAGCTTTGGCACATGAAAACACAGTGCAACTAAATCTTAATCAGAACCTAGAACACTTCCATCTTTGGAAAGCTTCCTCATAACCCTTTCATCTCACACTCTTCTATACATAGTGACTATAAGGATTTCACTTCTGTTCTCAATAGATAATGCAGCCTTTTATTAGCCTCATAAAAATGGTATTATACAGTATATATTGCTTTATGTCTGGTTTCTTGTGCTCACCATAATGATTTTGAGATCCATTCATGTTATTGATTTTATTGCTATATGTACTATTATATTCCATTCTTTAATATGGTATATTTTCACATGCATTATCCTGTTAGTAGATATTTGGTAGTTTCAACTTTTGGCTATTATCTCAAAAGCTTTCTAAACATCCTTATATGAGTAATTTTATTTGGCTTTGGCAAACAGCTACATAATGGTATAACTGGGTGACACTCAAAAACCTATCAGATGCTTTTCTAAAACAGTTGAAAATTTAATACACCACCAGTATATTGCTATACTTCCTCCATCATTTTGGCTGTCAATCATTTTAATTTTAAGCCTTTTATCAGATGGAAAATCATAATCATATTTTATTTATTATATAATACATATACATTATATATAATATAATGTATATATTATTTCCCTGAAAACTAATTAAGGTCAGTACCTTTTCATATTCTCATTCTCACTGGATTTTTAAAAAATATTTTGCCCATATTGCACCAAGTTTGACTTTTTGTGTACCAGAGATTGAAGCCAGTGGCACATTCCCCAGCTCTTTTTATTTTTTTTTATTTTGAGATAGGGTTTCAAATTTGCTGAGGACCTCACTAAGTTCCTGAGAGTGGTTTTGAACTTGAGACCTTCTTTCCTCAGTCTCCTGAGCTTCTGAGATTACAAGCATGAGCCACCATGCCCTGCTGTTTGACATTTCTTTGTATACTTTCCACACAATGCCTTTGTCAAGGAGATACTTTTATGAATTGAATTTTGTCCCCCAAATGCATATGTTGAAATTATCATCTCCAATGTGACCAGGTTTGGAGATTGAGCCTATATGGAGGTGGTACAAGTTAAAGGAGGTCAGAGGGTATTAATCTAAGATGACTGGTGTCCTTATAAGAAGAGGAAGAGAATCAGGTCACCCCCAACCCCACACTTCCACCCAGGCACAGGGGAAGGTCATGTGAGAACATGCTGAGAAAGCTCTATCAGACAGAAACACTGTAATAAGGGGAAACAAATCCTTGGGAGCAGTTTGTTCTTGAACTTCTAGCCTCCAGAACTTTGAGAAAGTAGATTTATGTTCTTTGAAATACCCTTTTGGTATTTTTCATGACAGCCCGAGCACATCAGTATAGATTATTAATAAATATTTTCTTTCATGTCATGGCTAATGTTTTTAAGGATAAAAAGTTTTTTTTCTATGTTCTATCCCAGAAACTATAATTTTAAGAGCTTTTAATTGATATATAATTCATCTGAAAATATTTATTGTATGATGTGAGATTTGTATCATCTACTTTTCCTGGTACCTTTGTTGAAAGCTAACTGAATGTATGTATGTATATGTATTTTTGCATGCTAAGTATAGACTGTTCTGTTCCATTGTTCTAGTTTTCCATCCTAATGTCAATCACACACAGTCTTGATTAGTGACCTATATAATGCATTTAGAAATCAGACTGTGTGTGTGCTCGAATTTATGTTCGATTTGGTATTATTCTATCACAAGTCAGTTGTATTTCTGGAGTAAATAGAGAATTGGTTAATCAATTTGTAACAAATTAGTCATTGAGCTTTATAAATGGGTTTCTTGGACTTTATAGAATTTGAGCACAAACTTTTAGCCATATTGAATCTTCAAAAATGTGACCATTATTTGCCTTGCCATAGATCTTTATTCTCTCAGAAATAGTGAAAACAAATTTTGCGTGATTTCAAATTTATTCCTAAGATTTTGTAGTTTTTGTCTTATTGCAAATGATATTGTTTCAATTTAATTTTCTGATTGTTGCTATTACATATAATTAATCTATTATGTATTCCATATCTTGTGAATTTAAAGAATTTGTTTACTATATTTTTTCTGTATATTTCTCAGGATTTTTCATAGATACAATGATTTATTATGTATAAGTAAAACAAGTAAGTTTACTTCTTTTCTGGTAATTATATTGTGTTTTCATTCCTTATTTACTTGCCAGATACCACTGGCAAGACCTTTAGTACCATGTTAAATACAATGGTAACAGTTCCCACATTTGTCTTGTACAAAATCTTATGTGAAAAGCATCAGTAGTTTGCCATTATGATGTTAGCTTTAGGTTTTTCAGAAAAACGCTTCATCAGATTAAAAAAATTCATTATTCTCATCTACTGTGTGTTATTAACATGACTGTGTATTAAGGTTTATTGAATTATTTACTTATTTAAAATTTCTCCTTTATTTCATTAATGTTATTATTTTGATTAATTGTTTTTAAAATATTAAACCTACCTTGCATTGCATGGATAAGGTCCACTTAGTCATGATGAATTATACTTTTTCCTTACTACTAGAATCAATTTGCTACTATTTTCTGAAGGATTTTTTGCTCACATTTGCAAGCGTTTCACTGATTTTTCCAGATACATAGATTGATCTTTTTCACTAATTTGACAAATTTTAAGCCCTTATTAGTTTAAATGCTTTCCACTCTCTCTCTTTTTTTTTTCTCTCTGGAACCATGATAACTCATTACATTACTTGATATTGTTCAACTTATCACAAAATCCCTGTATAATTTTTTCACTTTTTGGAATCTTTCAGTTTCAATATTTTTCTATTGATCTGTTCTTAACTTTACTAATTCATTTTTTCTCCAATGTCTAATGTGCTGTTTAGCCTATAATGAAGTCGAGTTTCACAAGGAATATGTAAATCTCAGTTCTTAACTGAAGATTCTCAAACACCTCCAGGCAAAATTTTAAAGTCCTTCTTTCCAGGGCTATGTCCCTTCTGCTCCTAATCAAATTCTAGATATTATAGTAACTCTGAACTCTGTTTTCTGTCTCCACATCTGCTTATAGGAATGAAGACTGTTAACATGTTCTAAGATCTCAGATCATGAAAGATGAGCAAAAACTTGATAGATATTAGGTTTTCTAAATTAGCATACATATGTTAAGTAGAGTAATGTCAGAACAATTAGAAAGAGTATACATCTTTCAGACTGATAGGGCTGGATTCCTGGTGAATCCATTTTTGTTGGCTGTAATTCCTTCTGCTTCCTGTTCAAATTACCTCATTTCCTATTTGCCAAGGTAATGTTAATTTTGAACTGATTAGTTTCCTTTTAATTTTATTCACATAAAATATATGACCCAGGATGATGGTGGTACCATGCAGGAAAAACAAGTAAATGCATCTGCCAGTTACATTGAAAGAATAAGATATGTGGACATATAAAATATCAAGAAAGTAAACATATTATTTACATGAAAACTTTTAAGTAAGGGGAAATTATTGAGAGCTAAAAAACACATAGAAACACACTCATTTTGTTTTTTGGTTTTTTTTTCTTCATATTTTGGTACCAAGGATTTAACCCAGGTTTGCTTAACCATTGTGCCACATCTCCTGTCCTTTTTATTTTTTTGGAGGGACAGGGTCTCGCCAAGTTGCTTAGGGTCTTGCTGAATTGCTGAGGGTGACTTTGATCCTGAGATCCTACTGCCTCAGCCTCCCTAGCCACTGGGATTATAGGCATGTGCCACTGCACTTGGATAAATATACATTTTATTCAAGAAAAACAAATGCAAATTAAAGCCGCCTTCATAGAAATAATTACTACATTTGTAAAATAGGTTATTTAAATATCATACATATGAAAATTGAAAAGCAAGTTAAGTGGCACAGGCACAAATAAAAACATAGATTCATACACATATTTCAGTATACTCTGTTCTAGTAGGCACAAAGAAATCAAGGTGAAAAACTGAGATTCTAGATTTCTACTAAAGCAAAACATTAATGCTCAGAGCAGGAAATTTAAAAATTAGCAGTCTATATAACCCATAATGCAATTTTTATTATACAGAAACATTTCATTATGAAATCTGGAGATGAGAGAAATTAAATGTGATTAAACAATTTCAAATTCATATTCATGTAGGCACTGAGAAATCATTCTTTTTTTAAATTTGATTCTAAAGAATTATAACTGATGCTACACTACATTATTTACTTTTTTCTGAGTAATTTTATCAACTTCAAAATTCCCTCTTGAAAAACTACTTTCCTGGAATAAAATATTTGAATATGTAATTTTAAGAGTAATAAATGATTTATTGTAATATCAGTTAAATACATATAATTTTTAACATTTGTTTAGTATCTACATATATGTTAATCTTCTAAAAGCAATAATGTCATTTTTACTTATAATTAGGTACTTGGTAAGACAATAGATATTCATAAAATATAGCTGATAGTATAGATAATTATTCAAATGACTTTTTTGTATATAAGATTACCTGTAAAACAAAACTGCCCACATTTCTAAGGTGAAGAAAGTAGTAATTGTTTAATTTAGGTAGTAATTGCTTTATGTAGAAGTATGTTGATTTAAATAGCACATATGAAAAATGATAACCTACCTTTAAAAATATTGACATACAAGTGCTAAAACCTAGAATCATTGTAGTGAATTTCAAATTAATCTCAGTTCGTGGGTAAATAATTTCCTCATTTAGAAGAAAATCTGAATTAACATTTTCAAATCTCAAGTCCAGTAAGAAAATGTAATGATTGTACAATATTTATTACGAATTAACTAAAGCACAAATTCATAGTCTGGGTTAAATCCTTCTAGTAGTTGGCAAGTTTTTAAATCCATGGGATATCACCAAACATATCTTTTATCTTAAACTTCAATAGGAAGTTATTCCATTAAAAATACTGGGGAAAAGGTATTGAATATTGTAAATTTCTTTATGCTGTGTCTATAAAAAGGCCACCATCCACAAAGATCTCAAAAAAATTTGAGGAAACAGAAAAAATGAGTAGAAAATAAAGTCAGTTAAAATGAATTACTCAATTAATTCTAGAATATTTCAATTAGATTGTACCAACCACTGAAAAATAATCATTTAATATTGTCATTCAAATTCCAATAATCCTTTCATGTTTAAAACATTGTCTTTTATCTCCAAAATTGTCATTCTATTTGAATAGCACAGACACAGAATTTGATTTCTCTAAATCAAAAGGTGTGTGTCAATCTGTACAATTCTTATGACAATGGTCATTATTAAATGATGTTCAACTAAAGCCCTATTGGTGACAACCTTGAGACAAAGATTTAGCCGCTTTTTGAAAAATATCTTAAGACAATTTCTATACTGTTACCAAAAGTTATAGGGATGGAATTCTTTAGTTTCTTTGTACCCATGACCTTTTATGATATGTAAAATAAATTTTATATATTTAAATATACATACTAAATCACAAATGTTTGCATATGATTATGTGAGTATGCGTGCATATTTGTGTGATAATTTAAGTTCGATGAGAATCAATACACTGGCATCAACTATTAAACTTATGACTTTATGTGGAAAGTCTGTTTGAAGAACTGTTACCCTTTTAGAAATAATGACTGCGTCTGTGACAGGCAGTGGAAAGGCATCATGTGTATAAGGCAGTCATAGTGTTTGGATTATAAAAGGATTTTAAAATGACCTGAAGCATTTTTAAATTTGAATGGGTCAGAGATATCTATGCAGATGTTTCCAGACTTACAATGCTTTGAATTATGACTTTTTGACTCTTGATGACACCAAAGCATATTCATGCAACCACTTATTTTCACTTTCAGTGAAGTATCCAGCAAATTACATGAGATAGTCAACATTGTATTATAAAATAAACTGTTAGATGAGTCTGTCCAACAGCAGGCTAATACATGTGTTCGGAACACGTTTGAGGAAGTCTAGGCTAAGTCATGATGATCAGTAGGTTACAGGTATTAAATGCATGTTCACCTTGAAGTATTTCCAATTTACAGTGGGTTTATTGGGACATAATCTTGCAAATTGAGGAACATATGTATACATAGGTGGTTAATTATAAGTGAGCTGAAGCCTGATTGGATTTAGAAGTGACAGCAGGTATTAGGTTTGGGGGGCTGAACTGTTGTGGGGATACATAGAGGTAGGTGATTTTTAAATGGAAACCAATGGATTTTTATTTTTTTATTTATTGCTTTCAATCCTTTACATTTTCTGCCCTTCACGTTTATTTTCCTAAATCTTCTATGGCCTTCTTGACTCTTTTTCTATTATTTCTTCTGTACATCTGTCTGTCTGTCTCTCTCCCTCCCAAAATCCCTCTATCTTTCTCTCTCTTGCCTCCACCTTTATTGAAGATATATTATGTGAAAGGCATAAGGAATTCACAGATGAACACTCTCTTTTCCATATTCATACTCAGCATCTGGCAGAGAACTCTGAAATCCTATGGTCAAAGTATAAATTTAAAAAAGAAAAAAAGTTCCCTTCACTTCAATGTCTTTTTCATTTCTTTCAACAAAACTTTACCAAATGACTACCATGTCATTTGGCACTGATGTTCCAATAAAGTAGAAAAGGCAAAAGAAAATATAAAAGGAGAATTACGAATTGTATTTTGAGTACAGATGGTCCCCTGCTTAAGATGTTTCCACTTAAGACTTTTCAACTTCACGATCATGAGAAACTGAAACATACTGAGCAGAAACTATTCTTCCAATTTTGAATTTTACTCTGTACCTGGGATAGTGATATTTTCTGGCAATTCTGTACAGCAGCTGTGAGCCACAGCTCTCAGGCAGCCACACGTGATCATGAAGGAAACAACTGACACTCCAGTGTCTGATAGCTGAAGTTCCATGCTCAGTAGTACAGATATGCTAAATGCATTTTTACTTACAATAGTTTTTATTTACAATAAGATTATCAGGATGCAATTTCATCCTAAGTCAAGGAGCATCTTTATTTAGTAGAAGGAGTAAACAGTCATGTGAAATCTAAAAATTTTCACAAGTATAGAAAAAAAACACAAAGAAGACCAGTATTCATTCAGAAACTCTTTAGCTCATTTAATTCTCAATCTTCCATGAAATGATCACTATCATTTTCACTTTAGGAGAGGCTCAGATTAATTACATTTTCAGGTGAGAATTCATGTACATCAAATGTCAAAGAAAATTCCCTTATACCATACATTTTGAGTAGCTTATATAATATTTTTCAGGATTAGAAGATAATAATGAAGATAAGTAGAATAATAATTTTGATAATAAAGAAAAAAGAGGAGAGGAATAACCCCATGAACAATAAGAATGAGAACAATATTTGCTAACACTTACATAACACATACTAAATGCTAGTTCTAAGTATTCTCAATGCCCTAAATCATTAAATTCTCCAAATCCTCTAGTAATCATAGGTAGCTAATATGTTGTAGGATTCTAAGTGGGAAAAATAGATTGTCTAGTTTGGGAAAAATTAATATCAAGAACTCCATTCTTTGTTTTCCTAAGAATGAAGAGTTAATTAACATTTACAATTCATCAAAATCACTGGAAAATATTTTAAATTAAGACAGTGTATATAGAGTAAGAATCATATTATTCTAATTAAAAAAATTACTTTAACTGATACTTAAGAAATACTGAAGGACTACTTATTTGATAAAACTAAATCAAAGATAAAAACCTATCCTGGGTTCTTTCTACAAACCTATAATTGACCAAAATGGCCTTAACAATTTTCCTCAGCTTGATAAATGGTTACATGGGTTACAGAGGTCTCTCCCCTTTCCTGGAATACTTACTTTAGAATACTTGTAAATCCCTAGCCCTAACCCTATGCCTAAGAAGATTTAAATCTTTGTTAAAAGCCTCTTCCCAGGTTTACAACCTAGGAATGGCATTACCAAGGAGCTGGATAACAGTTTTTGGAAATGTGCAGCAGAGATGAGTTCAGAATGTATTCTTATCTTTCCCTTTATTGCAATAGCCTAGAATAAAGTTTTCCTTGCCTGTTTAGTTTTCTTGCTGCAAGGAAAATTAATTTTTGTATTGACATAATTATAATCTTTCAAGCTCTGAAGGTGGTAACATTCTGGAGAGTAAATATCTTGCTTCAATTTAATTCCAAATTCTAACTGTGTACCTAATGTTCTTAGTAAAGTGATTACACTTAAATTAGATATATTTAAGTAACTAATAAGAATCATAAAAGTACAAAATAAAGTCTGTAAGGACATATTAATTCACTATTAGCTTTTATGACAACTTTATGTATTAGTTTCAAAAATTGCTCAATTTTTCATTTGTATGGACTTCATTAAGATGAACATTGCATTAAAATATGACAGTCCTTTTTTTTTCAGTGAGAGTATTACTATCAGTATGCATAATAACCCTGCTTTCATAGATTTTCCTTAGATCTTTTCTACAATTGAAGGAAATATGGTTTAACGTAAGCTGATGTTATTCACGGTACGAATGGTTTTTAGAGGAATTCATATTTCACCAATATTGTACAATATTAATAGCTTTTCTATTAAATTTTCTCTGAATATAGATAGCACTTAATGGAACTTGCAAGCATTATGTAATTTAAAAATTACATTGTGTTAAAGTCAGATGTCATCCTTCTGAAAAAAAAACTTGTAAAATATAATGAAGATAAATCTATCTTGTTATTTCTCATTTGTAATATCTTCAAAGCCATAATCTTATCAGTATTCTTTAGTGTAAGAAATTATTTTTTAGGAATGTATGAATATAACTGTTACAACTTTTAATACATATATTTTTTAATATGATGATTATAGTTCCAAGTTCCAATAAGTTTAGCAACTTTCAATATTCCTAATATGTTTAGAATGGACCGTAAGATTTAGTACATGTGAAACTCTTCTCAACTTCTTTTTAATTAAATTAACTAAATTTAAGCAAATCAGTCTATATTTTTCAACATGATTTTAATAAAGTGGGCTACATTTTCTATCCAATTGTGGACAAGAGATTCAAAGACAGACCCAGCCATTGGAAACAAGTAAAGTAAACCCATAAGGGATTTAGGTTGTCATAAGTGAGAAGGTGGTATTTTTTCCCTTCATTCTATCATGTTTTTCTAGAATTTTCAGTTTTCTATTCCATAATCACCAGAGAAAAAGGTAAGAAGTTCTAATTATTAGTCTATAAACAGATATTACTCTAAGGCAAAACTTCTGGAATACCATTTCTGACTAAAATAGAAATTGTAATTTTCTTACCCAACTGTCTTTCATCTTGCCTCTTTATAGTTACAGTGAACATGATTATATTATTCTCTTTAAGATGAAATTTGAAAACTTAGGCTCTACTTTTTTACTTTCTCTTTTCTTGAAACAGTTTTGCTCTTTAAATTATCTACCTAGTCCATTAACCACTATGACCTATCAATTTTAGAATATGCTTTTTGAATCAAGGATTTTAAATACAAATAAACATATTCAGGATAGATTTAATAGTTTCTTCTATGGATACACCCCAATTAAGTTGTGATCTTAATCTTTACCATAAATGGAAGGCCACTCTAGATGTCTCAATTTATCTTGGTGCTAGTCCTGAATTGCAGATATGGTATTTGGCAGTTCTCAATAGTGCATTCTCTGGCAACATATACATGTGCAGCAAATAAGTGTCCATAATAAACTGGTTTACTATAAATGACTGTGATGTGAAAGGCTAAGCTTTGTCTTGTTTCCCAGTGTTGACAACATTTCTCTCTTGAGTTGGGTACCACTTCACATTCACCTACTGACTCAGCTTCAGTCCGGTTTCAGAAAGAATGTCTTGAGTTCTGCTCCATTGGCTTCCAACTACAAATTGATTAAGCTACTCTGAAGCATTCATTGAGATGGTTTAGATATTAGGTATTCTCCAAATGCTCACGTGTGAGACAATGCAAGAAAGTTTAGAGGTAAAATGATTGGGTTATGAGAGTCTTAATCTGATCAGTGCATGAATCCCCTGATAGGGATTAACTAAGTGGTAACTGTAGGCAGGAAGGATATGATTGGAGAAGGTGGGTCACTGCAGTAATGCCTTTGGGGTATATATTTTATCAGTGGTATGGGGACTTTCTCTCTGTCTCTTTTTCTCTCTCTCTGTCTCTCTGGTTCTCTCTCTCTTTCTCTCTCTGTATGTCTCTCTCTCTCTCTTTCTCTCTCTCTCTTTCTGCCTCATGATGGCCATGTCCTGAGCCACCTTCCTACACTGCACTCATCAGACATGATGTTCTGTCTCATTGTTCCCTAAAACACTGAGACCTCTGAAACCATGGTGTCCATATAAACTTGTGCTCCTCTAAATTGTTCCTATCTGGTCTTTTGGTCACAGCTGTGAAAAAGATGACTAAAAAATTCATATACTATTTTTAATATTTCAAAACACCTACTACATAATATCATTCACCTAGAGTCTAGTTAATGTGTCAAACATGTGCGTTTGATTGGAATCATGTCAATTCTGTGTACTTCCATGTTATCTTTGAATTTATGCTAGCTAGATTCACCCTTACATTACTTTGGTTTTGGATATTTAGTGGATGATGTTTTCTTTTTCAGGATAATCATGCTAAGCCTGCCTCACTCATCTGACAGATAGTTGATAAAAAAAAAAAAAAAGATATTAGATCTTGTGCTAGGCACTGGGATAAAGAAAGAAGAGACTTCACAGTGTTCTTGTTTTGTTTATAATCTGATTAGAGAAGGAAGTAAACCAATAGTCGTGACAGTGATAAGAGTGTCAGCATAATATACTACAGCATAGAGAGCAGCCACCTAGCTCAGAGCATGCACACTGGGGTAACACGTGGCAATATGCCTCTTTGCTGTCATTCATCTTTGGAGGACAAAGTCTTACTTTTTCTAAGCTCTACTGTGTCTTCCCATCTTAACTTGCTTGTCTCTTTCAGTGCTTTCCAAATCCCTCTGCTAGTTTCTTTTGTCTTAGTATCCTTCCTCCAGAGGAGCTGAACCAGACGGGAGTTTCTCTTTGGTGATTTTGCTCTAGTTTTGGCACATTTTGAAAAGTGAGTCCAACTAATGTGGTATAAATCATTTTCATTGTACACCAAGACAGACCACTTTCAGAGATTATCTGCTGCTCTGTGTTTAGGTTCTAAATTTTGGAGCTGCTGGACAATTTAGTAATGAATATTCTGGAAGTTTTTCAGAGCTTTGATCTTCTCAGAAAAGAAAAAAAAAATCTTACACTATCTCCTAACATTTCCATGTAAGAAAAACACAATTAATTGCCTTTCTGAATCGAACAGTGGTAGCCTTAGAATCTTTATTCCTTTATGGCTAGTAGAGAAGAAAGAAAAGTAAAGGGAAGCACAGCCCTCTCATTTTCATGTTCATTAAAACATTTTTGGAAAACTATATATTTTCTTCTAAACAAGTAACATTCCACTAAACTATGAAATTTCTCTGCTAACATTCCAATCTGTTTCACAGCATGCAATGGAACTTCTCATAAAATACTTTTTTTTCTTGTATTTTAGAGGCTCAGAGATGAACACCTCTCATCCCAGCAACTCCAGAGGCAGAGACAGGAGGATCGCAACTTTGAGACCAGCCTCAGCAATTTAGCAAGGCTACAAGCATCTTAGTGAGACCCTATCTCAAAATTTAAAAAAAAATTTAAAAAGGGCTGGGGATGTGGCTCAGTGGTTAAGTGCCCCTGGATCAATTCCCAGTACCACACACAAAAATAAATAAATAAATAAAGTTAAATTAAAATAAAAAAAACCCTTTTGTTATCAAAGACTTTGGATATGGAAGACATCTATCTTTGGGGAAAAAAACGATTTAAGAATTAGCACAGCAATTATTGACAAGACTGGAAATATATAATAATAGTATGCCAAAACCCAAGATTAAAAAATGGAAACAGCAAAAATTTCAATAGTTGTTTGTTTATCGAATTTTCCTTCCTTGCCTAATTGATATTTCAATGTCCATTTTTATTGCAGATAGTTATATGAAAGTTTTTAGTAGTTGCCCAAAATTAAAATAAAATGAGTCAGAAATGGATGTAAGGCACTCATTAGTTATTAGTGAGACTTCTGTTTTTGTAAATTGTAGTAAAAGTTACTGTCATGGACTGTCTTTAAAAGTAAGCCTTAAAAAAATGTGTTTTGTGGATTCAGCTTGACACATTTCCCCATGGACACTGGGGTGTGACATCTCCTTTACCAACTAGATAGCTAAACTCCTGCACCATTAGCTTTGTGCGCTGAAGGATAAGAGAATTCGTGGCTGGAGGATATGGTTCTAATTTACTCCAAATTTCCTGAAAACTTTGCCTTTCTGGGTTTTGGCTATAGTGATCTAAACTGACAGATCAATTGGGGACAAAAACATGTACTTGTCAAGTTCTTTCCAAAAGTAAGTCTGAGACCTAATGCTGCTTCCCCAGAACTGTTGTTGCTCTTCCTATTCAAGGCCACCCCTACTGAGAATCTGCCGCAGATTGATCGGTTCACAGATATGGGGCAAAAGGATCACATAGTGGTAAAGTCATATGTGGTACCATATGTAAGTCAAGAAAATAAATACCCTTTTTGTGCTTAAAAATGTTTTAATCCTCACAGTAAATAGAAATTCTAGATATTTTGTCCTGTGTTATTTTGCTATCATTGTAAAGTAGCCATAAGGGTAAAGAGTTTATGTTTAGGGTTTCTCTAACAGAGATGAATCAACAGGAGCCAGTATATCAATCTGAAAACACTGGACACGAGCCATTTTTTTTATTAAAAAATTGTATGTTCCACATCATATATTCTATACACAAGCTACGTGCTAATGAGGACTTTCAGCTTGCCAAATCAAAGTTTAAAGTTAAGGAGCCCAGTGCAGTGGCACACAGCTGTAATCCCAGTGGCTCCGGAGGCTGAGGCAAGAGGATCATGAGTTCAAAGCCAGCCGCAGCAAAAGCAAAGTGCTAAGTTACTCAGTGAGACTCTGTCTCTAAATAAAATACAAAAAAGGGTTAGGGATATGTCTCAGTGGTTGAGTGCCACATCCCCAAGTTAAGGAGATAGATTTATAGAAGGACTTGAAATTAGTATCAGTTTAGGGGGATAAAGAAGAATTTTAGCAAAAGTTCTGCATTTCTCCATCTCTATGTGACTGCCTAGTATCACCTCCCCATCACTCCTTAGTTTCACTTCTGTATGTGCCTATATAATCCATTCCCACTTGAGGTGTGAGTGATCCTTGTAAAAATTAAGTAGGTCATATTGCATCTCTCCCTAAGTTCTCATGAATTTCATATCATACTACATTCACCTCATCTTTTCCTGATCCCAATGACATGACCTCAATTCTAACCACCCTTCCCATTAATCTCTATAATCAAGATATACCAAATTCCTCTTTGTTTATGTAACTTTCCAGGCTCACTCTCATTTCTTCTTTTTTGTATTTTTCATATACTCTGTACCTTTTGGTCTGGATTATGTTTCTCTTTTTCTGCTCTTCACAAAACACCAAAGTGGGCTTATACTTGTTTAGGTCACCTATGCTAATCAGTTTCTATTATGTTATTCAGTTTTATTTTCTTTGGAATAGTTGCTACTGTCTAATTTTTAATTATAGTCTCTATATCTCAAACTTTTGAAAGTTTTTTGAAGAGGACTTTGTCTCTGTCTTATTTAATTAGTGCACCTATAACAAGATACTGTACACGGGGTGACTGAAATCACAAAATTTTCTGAGCTTTCCAGAAGTTGAGAAGACCAAGATTAAGGTGCTGCTAGCTGACATGGTGGGGCGAGTACTCCTCCCTGGATTGCATTTCCCTACCTTTTCACTGTGTCTTCACAAGAAAGAGCAAGAGAAATCATTTCTCTACTGTCTCTTCTTACTAGTGCACTAATCCCATTCATAAAGGCTTCACACTCATAGCCTCACTACCTGCTAAAGGCCCATCTATTAATACCATCACCTGTAGAATTCAGGTCTCAATATACAAATTTTGGAAAACATAAGCAGCCCATAGCAGTCCTGTTCACTGCTTTATTCCTATCTTCTAGGATAATACTGGTAACACAATATATGAACAATGAACATGTGCTGAATGATAAATATAAGGTTCTTTCATTTGGAACTGATACCTTGATTCCAAAGTTAGGTCAAATTTCATCAATCATTTCTTGGTTCTCATCTCAGTTTTAATAATCTTCAAAATGTCTTTGTGGCTTACCTCCATTTCCCGATCCTGAAAGTATCGCACACTAGCCTTCAAGTTATGGAGTAGAGTTTGTGTTCTATGAGAATGTTATGATTTGTAAGGTCCTCCTACAATGCATTATAGAGCAAGCAAGAGTATAAATATATTTCAAATTAAAAGTAATCCATAGCTGTGTGGATGCCACCTCTGTCATTTCTTATCCCACAAGATGTGAATTTTGTATACATAATTTTATAAAAATGATTTATCAGTTTTTGGCACCTTTCCCTGATTGTACCTATGATGAGAAAAGCAATAACAGAGTATCTCTGCATTCCTCATCTTGTTTAACACTGTACACACGTACCTCACGTAAGGTATTTGTAATAAACTTAGTTCATTAGAGAATTAATTGAGGATCCTAAATGTTTCTTGTTGTTATTTTGTCTATATTGTGAAAAAAATGTCTAAGATTGAAATGGGGATCCTCAAAGAGAACCTCTAACACACATCATATGGGCATAATTCACAGTAAAATAACCAAAAATACAAGCATCTGTGCACATGTGCACTCTCTCTTTCTCTTTCTCTCAGAAAGGAAATTATGGGGTCAGAAATGCATGTCTTCCTTTTAAAACAGAATCAGCTCTAAATGAAGGAAAACTATAATGCAGATCACATAGAACTGAAAGTGCGTTTAAAAATCAGGTGCAGTGCTTTAAATGTGTCCCTTTGTGCAGCTAAGAAAACCAAATTTACAAGCTTTTAAACCAAACAATGAGCTTTAGTTAACTGAAAATCAAATTGAAACAGAGGTCTCAAGTAAGACTAAATTAAATTTAATTATACTCTGTTCTCCATCAAATGTGACAGATTTTTCTATTATATTTTCTTACACTGAAGGAAATAAGGAAAAAAAGTCTCTTATTGTCACATTGTTGTATTGCAAGGTCTTTCTATCCATCTAAATTATACCTTTATATTTGTATGGAAGTTAAAGATTGAATAACATGTTTGAGTTAATTATGAAACACCATTAAAAAAATCACAGCTACCTGGAAGATGAATTAAACTTAATTTTAATCCCTTCAGAAATGATTAAACTCAAAATGAACTTTTAAGATTTTGGAACATTATTATAATTATTCCTTTCTCATCTATCTCTCTCTCTCTCTCTCTCTCTCTCTCTCTCTCTCTCTCTGTTCCTTTTAAAAATATTCACATATCAACAAGGAGATTTACATTTTTGAATTAGATACTTCAACTTGCACTCACTTTGCATAGATGTTATTGTCAAACTTAAAACAAAATGCTTCTAATTCTAAAGACAACATGCAATTCTAAATATAAATTTACTAGGCAAATTTATAGGTGCTTAATAAATGCTGAATTAAATTTTGGTGGGAAGGAGGAAATAAGTCACATGCACGTGGTCATGGACCAATGCCATTGTGTAGCACACGGTGTTTTACTAATACCCACCATAGATGCAATATCACAAAGAGAGGAACATACAGTGTGTTGATAGGAGGGGAAGAAGTGATGTGCAATAGGATGTAAGTGCTAAGATATAAGTAATTTGAGGTTTACAAAAAAAGCTTCCTCAAATCTAAATTGAGATTTAAGGGACAATTAAATAGTTCTCCTATAAGAGCAATAGAATTTTGAAGGGCCTCAGATGGGAGCTTGTATTTAAGAGCGAGAAAACTTCCATGTGACTAGAATACATGTATGAAGAAGGGTTCCTGGGAATCTACATTTATTGATGAGGAAATCTGAATCAACTCCTATGCTCATTTCCTTTCCCTCTCTCCTAAGATTTGGAAATTACCAGGGTCTGAAAGAACCACATCTCCCTCTTAATTTGCCATTCCTTCTCCCTTGGCTCAGTCTCACCTGATAATCTTTATCCTTGTCTTACTGAGAATATGAGAAGAATCAAATAAGAACTTGTAGATTACTTGTCCCCCACCTCAGCTCAAATCCCTATTTCTTGTAACCTATCTTCATACTCAACTACATTCTCTGCCTTTCCTACTGATAAACTGAAGGCATTGCATTCCTAAAACCAACCCTCCACTTAATGGTCCAGATATCATCCCCTTTGCATATAGTTGCACAGCTATTTTTTGGTATACTTTCCTCCTTCTCTAAAATATTTCTGGAATTTGTTTTTTCCCTCTGTACTATATCCACAACAGAATACAGATATGGGAGGCAATATAGTCTCCCATATGAAGAAAGAACCTCGTTTCACTCTCAAGGTCAGTCTAACCAGTGCTGTATTTCTCTGCTCACATCTATAGAAACAAATACATGTTCTCTCAGGAGTGGGTTTTATTCATTATTTCACAATCTTTTCCAACTTTTTAAAATCCCCTTACAATGCTTTCTAGAAAAGCTCTGCTCTGATTTTTCAAGTGTCAAAGTCACTACTTTCCTCCAAGCTGTCTAATTCAATTATCTCCTCTTCCCCCAGTCTTCATCTCAATCCACTCAGTCTGTGACACATTTTATCACTGTTTTGTTATCTTTACTTGGCATCACAGATACTTTCTACTTAATCATTCTTTCTCAATAAACACTTCTTTTTAATCTCTTTTCTAGTTTCTACTCATTTAGTTGTTCACTACTGAGTCCTCAAGTAGAGTCTGTATCTATATACTGCGTCTAGATTTCAAGAATTTTCTATCACTTTCATTACTACCATCTTGGTTCAAGCCACTGTTGCTTCTAACTTGACCAAACACTTTCCCTTTTTTCCTTCCACCTCATCCTCAATCACTTCCTTCAGTTTCAGCATGTGTATAAGCTTTTCAGATGCAAGTGCCAAAGAGTTGGTCCCAGCCCATAGTGCTATTAGGTGGTAGTAGAACTTTTAAGAGGTGGATCCTAGTGGGAGGAAGTTAGGTAATTGGGGATGTACCTCAAAGGGACTACTGGGACTCCAACCACTCTTCCTCTTTCTTTGCTTCCAAGCTACCATGAGATGAGAATTTTCCTCTGTTGCTTGCTCCCATCTTGAGATACTGCCTTACTGTGAGGCCCCCAAAACAAGTGTGAACTGACCATGGACTGAGACCTCCCAAATTGTTAGCCAAAGAAAACTTTTTCTCTTTTTCTAAGTTGATTAAATCACATATTTTGTTTCAGAAAACTGACTAACACTGCCTACTTCAAAGCATTTTCTGTACCTGCATGAAATATTCTCATATGGATGTTTGTATATACTTCTTTCACTACTCTGATCAAAGTTTACCAGGTCAGAGAGTTCTTTTTGTTTTTCTTCCCTGTGGTACTGGGGACACAAATCATGGTCTTGCAAATGTTTGGCAAGTGCTCTACCACTAATCTATATTCCCAGTTGGAGATACCTTAATTTAACATATCCCGCCCCCCTTATTTGATTTATTTTCTTCCTAGTACTTTTTGTTATCTGCTGAAAGTATTTTGTTATTTCCCACATAGATTCACTATTATGTAAAGCACGACAGTGATAGTTGTGCTTTGTTTTCTGCTATATGTCCAGAGTTTAGAACTCTTGTCTAGCCCAGAATTACTATTCAACCATATATATATATATATAGGACTCAAAGGATTTAAGAGAGACAGTGTGTCCTTAAAGGAGCTGTTGGCATGTTTTGTTGTGGGGTAGAAGGTCAACTGCCTGACTCCAGTCCTTCCCCTACCATCAAATATATAATATATTTAAACTATATCTATCTATCTATCTATCTATCTATCTATCTATCTATATTTAAACTAATCATGATTAAAACTTCACAAAATGGGAACTAGGAGAAGAGATCATGTGGTGCCCCCAACAGGCTGGAAATTAAAAGTAAATAAAACTGGAAATGAAACAGCCCTTTGCATACAGTTGACTTTAGTGCTTCTGGATCCTAATGAAGCATTCAAATTTAATAGCTACTTCTTATAAGCCTGTTAGATTTACCTATTTTTCGTTCTTTTGTTAAAAACATTTTTTTTTTCAATAACGGCATGGATTGCAGATGGGCTCTGTTTGTGAAAATAAACAGTTTCCTGATGGTAAAGTGTTTGAGGCATAAAATGCAGCCTCTTCAGTGCCCATTTCCCCTAATAATGGCTCCCCAAACAATTCCCGCTTTCTGACAAACACACAGTATAAATATCTGAGAATGTTTTGAATCCCTCCATGACCAGATTAAATCTTCCGCATAGTGAACTTCACTAGACAGTCAGTGACTTTTCTGTATTATAAGGAAAATCTGCCCTGTTTAACTCCCTGGATTTAAAAACAAATCAAATTATTTCAGACATTACATTTAAAAATTAAAATAATAGCAAGAGGGGCTGGGGGTATAGCTCAGTGGTAGAGCGCTTGCCTCGCATGTGCAAGGCACTGGGTTTGATCCTCAGCACCACATAAAAATAAATAAATATATTGTGTCCACCTACAACTAAAAAAACATTTTTAAAAATAACAAGAAAACTCAGGGTAAATATCAAAAAACAGATTCATTTTTAAAGTCCCAAACAGATTTACTACTAATATGCAAAGGAGGTGGGGGCTCAAGGGGATCTAAGAGATACATGTGTGTTCCTACTGGAGCCGATGGCATGTTCGGTTGTGGGGTAGAAGCTTGACTGCCTGAGTCTAGTCATTCCCCTCCCATCAAGCAAATGAATGAAATTATGCTTTGATTTTGAATCTGTTCCAAATGTTTATACTCAGAATTTCAAAGCCACCATGAGCTCAGGAATCATCCTTTAAGACCAGGGATAATGAAATGAAGAGAAATAAATAGAAGTGAGATTCAGAGGTGGTCAGAGCATAAGTTATCTGGATTAGGGTAGTTTTGACTACCTTGATTGCTTTTTTTAAAAAATATATTACACCTAGGCAGTTTTTAAAATGACAAGATCAAATAAACCATAGTTATGTTGTAAAATAGAAAAAAATATTAAATAGAAATAAATCATGTACAGCACCATACCAATAAGCATTGTAATTGTTTAAGGGTCATTAATTCTGAATTCTTTTTTCTATGAAATTTTGAGCATATATAAGGTATGCTTCTTCGTCTATGTTAATGTGGGAGTAATATATCAACACAGCTTTCACCCCTACATGCTCATCTTAGGAGCTCTAGTCTCCTCAAATCCCTTCCCATCTTGCTTTGTTTTGCCCTGGAAATATCTCATATGTATTCATGAAGTACAAACGCATTTGCTCGCTGTGCCTGAAATATTCTTCCCTGGATGTTTGGATATACTTCTTTACTGCTATCTGGCTTCTATAATTTTCTTCCTTTCCAATATTGGATCATAGTTTTCCGAGACTTCTATGCCAATACTCTTTCCATGCCTGTGGCTTCTGAAGCCTGCTTTGGTAGTAATATAGCTGAGATGCTGCTGTGATGTCCCCTGAATACATCTCCCCCAGGAACTCTTCCCTTTCACAGCTTAGAAAGTATTTCAAAATCCAATGAGCAGTAATAGTATCCTGATGGAGAATGTCATGTCCTGCTCATCACCACTGCTACCAGCCTCGTGATGTTCATATGTGCTTCCAGGGGCTCACAGCAGAGTTCTTGAACACTCCTGCCTTATAATTGCACCCATTCACTTGGGCCCAGGCACAAGTTTTTCAAGAATAAAGTGGCTGCTACTTCAAGTGACTTAGCTGCTCACATAAATGAATTCTTGTTAGATCCAGTATGGCACTTTTATTATTATATTTTGAATTTTTGCATTTTAAAGCAGAATATAGAATAGAATAGATTTTCAAACTTACTTCCTTGCTAAATATAGTTATAATCATAGTATATTTTCCTGGTTGTCTTTATCCAACATGACAGCTCATCTTTTGTGATTTTATATTTGAATGAAATATTAAAAAGTTTAATACTTCAGAATATTTATATGAAAGGAATTGGTGCAAAAATAGGGTTATCTGATACTGGAGATTCTCTTTCCTGATTTAGAAAAGCAATTTTGTGTGGATGATGGAGGAAAGGAGGAACATAATAAAATGTTGGTGTTATTATTAAATTATGCATTGGTACGACTAGAAATATGAGCCAGAATCTTCACCCATATTAATATTAGACCAGAATTTCATGTGAAACGTTTTTGAATCATGACCCTTTAATATTCCTTGCATGCTCTGTTTTTGAGTACAATGGTGTGTAGTTTCAGGGAATCTTGCCCATGACCTGCATGTATAGCTTGTTCACTTCAACTGATATTTATTGAACTACACCCTGCATCAAGCACTGTATTAGATATTAGGGGTGAAAAGATGAATATGACATGTTTCCTGCTCTGAGCTACTTGTCTCCAGTTTTCTTTGGAAACTGTACATCCACATCCATCACTTCTATCTATTGACTTTACTAGAGACAAAGGAAAAGAAATCTAATAGAAAAAGAGGATTAAACCAAAGGGAATCAATTAAATATTCCTCAGGGAAGCTCATGTGAACAGAAACAATGGAAAGAAAAAAATCAATTTTCTAAAATTTTATGTCCTCATACTGTGAAGTGCAGTGTCTATATCTTTGCAGATAATTTTAAGATACCATTTTCATCTATTTTATAATCAAATGTAAAATGTACACAAAAAATACTTTTTGTAGAAATATTTATTTACACCAATGAGTTACAGATCTATTTGACTTGAACTAAGGAAAATTCTTTGAACATACAAGAATTTTTAGAGCTTTGAAGTGCTCAGAGGAATTATTTAAGGCTCTTGGGGAGCAGTGGGCCCAATGAAACTTCACATTTTCAGGACTTGCGGCACTCTAATATAGTGAACACTGTACTCCTCCTTAAATTTTCTCCTCAATCCTTAAACGTAAATAAGGATTAATTTACATTTTTGAAACAAATTCCTTATACTAAGAAATCCTAATATTTTCTCTTTATGTATGTAAAATATCAATTTAAAACCAAGAAATATTTTTAGTCAGCAAGTCAAAGTTAGATGTATGTCATCACAATACTTATATATTCACTACAGCTAGAAGAATTAATTCTTGTTAAGATCAGCAAAGTCAAACTAAACAAACCTAGCCTGTCAACTGACTAACTCCTTAGGGAACCAATCCCTAGTAGCTAGTGAATGTTATCAGAGATTATCAAAGACATTGTCAAGACAATGTGAACTTGTGGCTTCTTGTGTCTAACGGGATCATGAAATGTATGCAGATTTGGAAAGAGAAAATAATTAGCTTGATGTTTTTTTCTAACTTTGCTTCATATATTGTAACTGGTGTTATTTATAAATTAATGAACAACCTGAATTAATGATCATAGAAGTTAGAAGGCAAATGAATAATAAAGTTACAAATAATGAATAATTAATTGTGCTATGGTTGTTTTCTCTAACATAATGATATAAAGGCATGCTCACAAAAATATGAAAATCTAAATGACTTTCAAAATGCGTTTTTCTTAAAACATGAATTTTAAGAATGATGGCTAAAAATATATTGATATTAACATAATAAACAGCATTTTAATTATATACTTTGTTTTAAGGGAAAGTGGTTTATAGGAATCAGAAACTAGTTCTATGTCTAATAGAAATATATGAGAAGTATTAAGAATTTTACATGGACAAAAACATGATTACAAATTCAACCTGAGGATTGTGGATATGGAATATATTATATTTTTAAGTGTATGCTCTTCATTCTAATTCTTAATTTACATTGTTTATATTTCAGCTTAATATTGCAAATAGGTATGTGGTATGAGCCATGGACTGTGTTGGTTCCAGACATAATGGAATGATGACTAGTTGTGTTTTTGTGTCTAAGTAGCTTTCAATCTAGTACCAGTTTAATGAAGAACATAATTATATACAAGAGAAAAATACAATGGGCACCATAGAAGAGATTATAAAAGGGTGAAGAGTTTTCAGGGCAAAATGAAATTGACTTCTGTCAGGAAGAGTCAGAAGTTTCATGGTGAAAGCACTGAAAGGAGAATTTGGATCACATAGTAGAAAATAGCACTATGCATTTGTAAGCAAAATATAAGCTTATATATAATTTGGAGCAAAGCAGAGCATTTAAAAAATGTGGTTATGCATATGACTTTTCAATATGACCAACATAAAATAAAGTCCTATTGCAAGGAGGAGAGAATTCTGGCATTACAGGAGTGCACCACTGCACCTGGCTCTATCTCTTAATTAACTTTTATAAACATATAGATGTACTGGACAATGTTTAATGTTTTGGAATTAACAGGTGTAAGGGAAAAAAGTTAATGAAGAGCCCTGCAATATATGTGAAAAGGGCAAATGTCTTGGCATTTCACATAAAATAAATTTAAGTAAACAGCTATCAAACACTTAGAGGAAGTCAAATAGATTTTGACCTTTTCAATTTTATTCATCCCTTAACTCAAAGGCATTATTAGCACGTAAATTATAATACTTGTGTAAATGAATTTTCAGTTCAACTAGTCATCTTTGGGAGAAAACAAAATGTGCCCAGTGTAAGTTGATCTAATTATGTAGTAGAAAATCACAAAGGAGAAGCTGATGATGCCAACATATTGTTTGTTATTCTGATCAGAACAGGGAATTGAAAAGACAACAATAAATTATTCTTTTATTTATTTATATGGGAATACTCCAAATGGAAAAATTTTAAGTAATAAAAGGAATTCACTTCTGCTATTTGCAAGATAAACAAAGGGTTTTGAATAATTCTGGATGTGTGGCAAATGTCTGTAGAACTCTGACCTTCAACAGATGTCTATATACTTCAAACATTTGCCTTTTTTCACTTGCCTCCCAATTTAGGTGCCAAATGGGAAAAGAATTTTCCATTGTATGATGAATAGGTTAACCCCTCCCTTACTGCTATTTTCTGAGGCCATCAGAATCTAACACAGTAAAGGATGCCTACTTTGTTTCTGTACCTAACAGACCTAGTACAAAAACCTGACCAAATCAAAACAAAACCCACCCTAAAAATGTATGCCTGACATGTTAATATCATCGATGATCTTGTAATTAGGTATAATACATTAGGAATCCATAGAGATGATAAACCGGATTTTTCCCACTAATAGAAGCTTTCTAAAATATTCCCTTTAGCTATATATTTGTTTTAGAAGTGGCAGAGATATTTTCCATGTTTTTGAAAATAGACTATTTCTGGCACAAAGCAATTTTTAAAGGAGATAACTTATCCTTAGGCAAGAATCATTAAAAATATTTTCATTCCTTTTATGAATTCTCATGTACGTGGGATATAGCAACATTCCCATATTAATAACTATGTGCACCTAACCAATGGGTTTTGTTCTGTTCTTGTGATTTTCTGTGAATCTAACTACCTATATACATTTAGAAAGGAATTGGGCAATTGTGAGGCAGAGTGTTCAACTAACCATAGAAGAATCTAATAGTGGAAACCAAATATACACAACAATTACCATCATAAAAATGCAAACAAAAATACCTTCATGTTAGCAAACAGAATTGAAAGACCTCAGAACCTATTTGATTTCCTCTGAACATGTGGTAAGGGCATTTTTTCTCTTTCATTTCAAATTCTATTAGATTTGCCCAACTTATATAGACTTTAAAATTCTAATTTTACTCTTAGACAACATCACATATAGTAGTAATATTCTGCATTAGTATAAGAATTTATAGTTGAAAATGATGTGTACATCAATTGTATTATTTAATAACAAAAATTCTATAACAAAGACAAATTTCATTAGAAAAGAGTAAAGCAAAATTTAACGGCATTAAATTATTTGCTAAAATTTTCTAGACTCAATAAGATGGTCCCATTTCTATGATATTGTATGTGGGAAAAATTCACATTTAAAATTTCCATATGTTTGTTTAATAAACCATTATTCGTTCACCATTCCTTTTCTGGTGATTGACTAAAACAAAATTCATCAAAGGTTTTAAAAATTGACTTCTCAAATAAGCTAAGATATATCAATTCAACTGTGGTCAGCATTGGAAGAACAAGCTGTGTAGTGGAATACTTCAATACGTGGAATCTGAGACCAGTTTGTCTTAGATTAACCCAACTAGGCTGAAGACCATCTGTTCTTAGATTACTCATTCTTGCTATCCTTCTGTCTTCTATTCTCAGGTTCCTTTGTTTTGTTTTGTTTTGTTTTGTTTTGTTTTGTTTTGTTTTTTATGAACTTGAGGAAAATAACACATACTTCAGAGGGCTATGCTATGAATTAATAGAACACATAAGAAGTTTAACATAAGCATTCAATTTTTACTTTTTCCTATTTTATGTTTTTGTTTTGTTTTTGTGGTGCTGAGGATTAAATGTAGGGCCCTATGCCACTGAAGTACTTCCTTAGCCCTTTTTGCTTCTATTTTTTTTTTTTTTAATTTCAAGATTGGATACTGTTAAATTGTTGAGACTGCCCTCAAACTTATGATCTTCCTGCTTCAGCCTCCCAAATAGCTGAGACTATAGACGTATATCTGGTTTTGTTGTTGTTGTTGTTTTGTTTTGTTTTGTTTTTTGTTTGTTTCTTTGTTTGCTTTTGCGATGCTGGGGATTGAACCCAGGGCCTTGTGCTTGCAAAACAAGCACTCTACCAACTGAGCTATATCCTCAGCCCCTAGACATCTATCTTGCTTTTAGTTGTGAAAAAGAATGCCAAATAGAGTGGTTCCTGCTTATTTGGTATTGAATCTGTGAATGTGTGTGTACACATTATGTGTTTTGAGAAGGGAAACAAAATAAATAGTTGGTAGTTGGATAAAAGAAGAATATGAATTTCACAAGTGAACAGATGAGGATTGGTCCTGAAATGTCATCATTTACTAGTACAGAATATCTATGACTATCCCTTGTGAAATGCCATTTGATGTTACATGCTAAGAAAAACACTCTCTGATTCCTCACAGCCATCAGTGCATGGCAGTATGGATAACATTAAATGTTAAATGATAGGTACGGTTTTAAGAAACAGAAAAAACAGCTGTAATCTAGCAGTTGATAGACACTCAATGATAAAGGTAAGGGCTGGAGACTTTCGGTTACTCTGCTTTAGATTTTTGGATCATGATTTATTCTCTTGTATCATATGTGGTATTATAACAGGAATTTTGAATGACTAATGCTTCTGTTGCTCAATGAGAATGAAACATGTTTTAGAAAAGAAATTGTTATTTGCAGGAAACAGTTTTCTCCATAAGTAATTTATATTCGAGTCTATTTTCAAAGAACTAGGCTTCCATGATAAAGTTTCAGTTCTTACCCAGTAAGCAACTAAGAACCTGGAAGCAGGCCAAGTGGTTAGTACTCAATATGTTTAAAGCAAAACCAATATTGCAGGCTGGCAGACACTTTGATGTTAGTGACACATTAGATTATTCTTCAGACCTTTATTTTAAAGACTCCAAAGGTATAGACTTTGATAGGTGACAGTCTTGCTGTGTTTCAAGGAATGTAACATTTAATCTCCTTCAGAGTTGCAAAGTTTCACATTCATATCTCCTTGGCCTTAATGGTTTGTTGGTGATTTCTAGGACAATTTATTTCTACTATGATGAGGGATGATGAATTACGTGTCCTTGATAATAGCAAAGCAAATGAATACAATTACATTGATTTTTAGTTTGTTTTTATGATTTGATTCTGAATTCACTTTCTGAATATGTATGATATGAGTATGAGAAAATGTTCATAATCTGTTTAAATAACTCATTGAAAGAATTGATTTTTCCCTTTTGAGATAAATTTTTTTCATATTTTCCCTGTGAAATAACACTCTAGCAAGTATAGGTATAAATTAAGTTTTTTAGCATTTCTTACAATCAAAATCAAAGAAAGCTCAGCTGTCTTTATTTTGACTTCAAAAGCTTGTGAATACAGGTTTATGAATTTTGTAATAAGTTGTGTTCTTATCTGCAACTGGACATGTTACCCTCTTTTGATACTAGGTAATAATCATTTAAGTATTTAGAATAATATAAGTTTCATGGTAGCAAATAATAATAATAGCATGAAAGTGGGCCAAGATGATCTCTTATTTTGTACATGTAGTTCACTTTGAAAAGCTGATTTAGTTTTCTACTTTTAAAATGTATAGTTCTCTAAATGTGAATTCTAAGGAACCTGTGAAAAGAATATATTTAAATTCAGTTGTTTCAAAGAGAAAGTGATATAACATCATGTTATACTGATAAAAGACCAGCATTTGGAGAAGAAATTACAAGTAAAGAAAACTAAGGATTTAAATAAAATTTCAGATGGTGATAGGCAACCCAATATTAATATACCAAGTTCTTTAATCGTGTCACATGGTGCTTATTGAAGAATGACGGTATGCCTAACATTGCACTTTGTATGCACACCTGAGAGAAACTCTCCATCAAGAATGAATCACTCTGCTGAGTCAGCATGCTGTTGTGGTTTGTGTATCATTCTAAATGCAAAATAGGCAACAATCTGAGTGTGGTAAACAGTGTTTGCAAGCATAAGTCCCATTTGCACTGACAGTTCCTGGGTACCTACGCAGAATTCTTGACAACTCATACATCAGTGCGGAGCTCTTGGCCGACACCAGTTGCCTCCTCTACTTAATGACCTCCCTTTTTCCCTTCACACTAGTTTCTTGAGTTTTGTCTCCCCTAATTTACCTCCAATTCATTCTTAAACCCATTCTAATTTGTATTCATCCCACACTACCCCACTGAAACTGCTATTTCCAAGGTCACCAATGACCTCCTTTTTTACTAAAACTGATGGATATCTCTGTGTTTTTGTTTTTATTTTTTTCTCCATACATAAAATGTACCACATTTGACACCAACTCCCAACTTTAGGAAATACTGTCTTAACTCATTCTCTTTGTTTTTTGTTTATTAAGGTTTTCTTTTTGCTTCTTCTTAAATATTGATGTATTAAAAATATTGGTCCTTAGCTCTTTCCTTCTGAAAACAAATAAGGAAAGAAACAAAACACAACTCTTTTCTTCAGTGTGGAAATCCTCCAAACACTTTCATGGATGAATTATCCATAAATAAGCAAGTTCATTTATATCTTATGATTCCCATCGTCATGTTTCCCTATGAACAATGCATATTCTTTTGACTCTACTTGCTCACACTCATCTACTTTATTTTTTCCTTTCTCACATCATGATCTCTGTTCAGGTCACATCATCTTCATCAGTAACTTTTAACATTCTGGTGTCAGTGAAGGTAGGGAATCTTCAGGCTTGATTGGTGTAGTAGCTCCTTAAAATCATCAAAGACCTGGATTCTTTCCAGTTCTCAAGCCTTCCTATGCTAATTGACTACTTAAAGTTGGCAAGAAATCTGCAGCAGAGCAATAAAAGGGATTTCACCTCTATCTTTATTGTAGGGAAAAAACAAAAAAAAACTTCATCATTTCCACTCCCAACCCAGCAAGTTTCAGTTTCACCCTTTTTTAGGTCCCATCCCACCTCTCAATCATAGGCAGAGGAGATGAGATTATGACAACCTGCCTACATTAATGATGAGGGATATAGAAATGGATGTCAAGGAGTTAACCATCATCACCACTACAAACCCAAAGGTCCCAGAGGTTGCTACTGTTAGCCAATGACACCATGCAGGGCACACTTTCTCATTAAAAAACATACAAATAACATGGATGGAAACAGGAAGTTGGGAACTCTTCCATGTTCAGTTAAATTGGTGCAACTGTAAGTAAATATGCTGGTTAAATGATTCAAGAATCACTTCAATTTTAACTTGAAAGAACATAAAACTTGATTGTCAGAGATGACAGAAATAGTTTAGTTAGAGCAAACAATATCTGCAACTATGAGTCCAAGAAGCAAAGTCACTCGCTACAGTTATCTTGGTATCTAATGACTAGAGATGCTTTAGAGTAACTTCAGCCATATTTGTATACTTGGCAAAGACTTTATTTTTAACAAGAGAAATGTAGTGTATTTGATCAGCCTAGCCTTTTAAAAAATATATGTCCAGAAAGTGAGAAAGAAGAAGACAAGGTATGGAAATAGTTTAATATAAATGTAAATATGTAGAAAATACAAACACACTCCATATGTAAACACATACAAATATACACACACAGATGAATCAATAAAAAAATATGAATAAAGTTCTGGAGATAACCAAACTGAAGTTTGTTTCCTAGCCTATCACTCACTAGTACTGTGACTATCCTAACAACCCTAGATTGCCTTATCAATAAAATTCTGATAAGAAATTGTTTGCATTTCTTTAGGATTGCTTTTAGGAGTGAAAGGGGAAAAGTACAGAGCCTACAATAATTCCTAGCACTTCCTAAACATATATGGATATTAGCTATATTTGTGATATTATGTTGTAGTAAAATGACAAGCAACATCTCACTCATAGAAGTTTATTAAATGACAAATTAAAAAATTTTCTTTCATCAGACTTGAAGAGTAGACCAAAACTATTGTATCAGTAGATTGTACTTCTTCTCCATATTCATATCTCTGTGGAAATTAAGAGATAAAGAAGTACAAAATGTTATATATTAGGAGAAAGATTCATCCTTTTGAGGTTAAATCTTACAGCATAATCAAGATTCTTGAAAACATGAATCAGTGCTATTACATTAGGGAAGACGACAGAATAAAGGACCCCTGAACTAGGCATGGTTGCACACGTCTGTCATCCTGCAACTCAGGAGGCTTCACAAGTTTGAGGGGAGCCTCAACAACTTAGGCCCTAAGCAAATTAGCAATTGCAATAAAAAAAAAAAGGAGGACTGGGGATGATGTGATCAGAACTCAAGTGCTCCTGCGTTCAACCCCTAGTACCAATAAATAGAAGAACACATGAAAATTGATATAATGAGGACCATGAGATTAACTATAACAGTTAATCTTAAGTAATTTCATTTTTTAATGCAGGTACGAAAAGGAATCTGTCTTTTTCATCTTTTACAATGTCAATCCTTTATATAACATCAGTTAAAAAAATCTAGATGATTCTTCAGAATGGTATAATGTTATGGCCATTAAGTTCTATATAATCATGATGTTTAACCATGTGTGGTCTTAAATGAGAGTAATCTCAGCAAACAATGAAGTACAAAGTAAGTAGGCTGCATCTCTTGAAAAAAATCATACTGAAAATATCATGAACATATTTTTATTTTCCATTTCAGTAACACACATGTGACTGACCACAACACCACTGAGCATCCTTAGTAGTCTTTTAAAATGATGAAACTTCACTCTAAAGTCAGACAGCCTGAGTTCAGGAAAGATATCTACTTCGTAGTTCATGAGGAATGATGTGCTATAGCTAAATCCTTAGAACAATCAGTATCTAGTGCATGAACATCAGAGGAATGTTAGCTCCTGTTAGAAACACACCAAGTATCCAATCATGTAATGTGGGATTGTGAAGTCCATAACAATCATTTAACTTAGTCTTCAATGAATCTCAGAGAAATTAAATGAATTGCATATGTTGCATAGGAAAAGTGACTTTTCATGTCCTGTAAATAAAAGCTAGGTGCTATAAACATTGATGTGACTGCTTTACTATAGTATGCCAATTTTACATCATTTGGGTATAAACTGAGGAGTGGGATAGCTGGGTTAAAAGGTGGGCCCATTCCAAGTGTTCTGAGGAATCTCCACACTGTTTTCCAGAGTGGCTACACCAATTTGCAACTCCACCAGCAATGTACGAGTGTGCCTTTTTCCCCACATTCATGCCAACACCTTTTATTGCTTGTGTTTTTGATAATACCCACTCTAATTGGAGTAAGATGAAATCTTAGAGTTGTTTTAATTTGCATTTCTCTAATTTTGAGAGATGTTGAACACTTTTTCATATATTCATTAATCACCTGTACATCTTTTTCTGTAAAGTGTCTGTCCAGTTCTATGGCCCATTTATTGATTGGGTTCTCTGTATTTTTGGTGTAAACTTTTGTAAGTTCTTTATAAATTTTAGAGATTAGTGATCTATCTGAAGTGCATGTGGAAAAGATTTTCTCCTACTCTGTAGGCTCTCTTAGAGCTCCATTCACAATAGCTAGATTGTGGAACCACCCTAGATGCCCTTCAACAGATGAAGAGATAAAGAAACTATGGTATATATACACAATGGAATACTATTCATCCATAAAGAATAATGATACTATGGTATTTGCAGATAAATGAATAGAATTGGAGAATATTATGCTAAGTGAAATAAGTCAAACCCAAAATACCAAAAGCCGAATGTTTTCACTGATAAGTGGATGATGATACATAATGGAGGTTGGAGGGGGATTGGGGAGAACAGAAAATGGAGAAACTTTAGATTACTCAGAGGGAAATGAGAGTAGGGGCAGGGGGTCTGAAAGATGGAGGAATGCAATGAACATCATTACCCTATGTACATGTATGATTACATGAATGGTATGAATCTATATCATGTACAACCATAGAAATGAAAAGTTGTATCCCATTTGTGTACAATGAATCAAAATACAATCTGTACAAATAAAAAAATTAAAAAGTTAGCTCCAAAGACTATTGTATTTATCCATATTTTGTTGGCTTAGCATTATGTAGAAGTGGCTTAAAGTATGTAAGTTGTAGTTGTAAATTTATTTGAAATATATTGAATTATTTTGTAAAATTTAGGCCCATTTTATTCATTACTATGGTTTAAATATTTAGAAAAAATAAATAAAATGACTGACTTACAGTATAATCTTGTCTCTTCTTTTTGAGAAACTGAATCCATGATAAAATTAGGAAGTTAGAATCAAAATACTTTAGGGGCTTTCCCTTTCCAATAAAGTTCCCAGGAAGAAATCTGCAAATCCTAAATATTAAAACTGGCAAGGCATATTTTCTGCCAGTACATTATATAGTCAAACAATAAAAAGACCTGAACATATAGAGAAGATGCTTTGGGCTATTTGCAAAGAATGATGCATGACTAAAACATTGAATTGTCATAAGTCTTAATGATTTCTCTATCATATATTTTCAGGATTTTAATTATTGTTCACAACAATATCTGAACCTTTCTATTGCAATATTCAAGTTTACCAAAACATGATAAAAAGTGCATTTCTGTTTAAACATGGACACATACATCGACGGAATCATAGAATTTATCTGAATTCAGCTTGCATGGTTTCAGGGTCAGTAGTTACAAAGCCATTAACTGAAGAGACAGCACTAATGTGCTGGAAAACATGAACATCGAGCTTCACAGCAGTTCTGAACTTGTATTATATCTCATCTTTGAATTGTTAAGCCTTTTTTACTCAATAATCGATATTTCATCCAGCATAACAATAAAACATGGAATTATTTATGGTTATAATTAAGGTGCACTTTTTAATCATAAGAAGAATGAAAAAACTACTGGAAAGGTGATGTGATTTAATGAAAAGGATATTGAGCAAGCTGCTAAGACTCCCTAATGATATGAAGAATGCAAAAGCCTTTGAAAACAGATCAAGCGTTACATAAACTCACAGTATTAACATTAAAGGCCTAAAATTTTCATTTCTAGTAGATGTCATGGGTTCTGAGGTTATCCATCAAAACAACATTACAAAGTGTTCAATAAAAACGTAATATATGGTACCAAGGGAAATGCTAAGAACCATATTTTAACCTCAAACTTGGAATTTACTGCTTTCTTGATCTTAGAGTTTGACCCTCACCAGTCTTTCTGCACACAATTTTTTAACTCCGTTTGATTTTATACAGTGGTGTTCTACTCGTGTTTTTGTCTTTTTTCTTTAGGAAATGTTCTACAGGAACTTCGTTATTGAAACTGGACATGCTCCAGGAGAGTCAGCAGAGACCACGGCAAACCTTGATTCAAATCTCAGTGGAATAACTGCAAAGTAACAGTTCCAAAGTCATCACATTTTTGGATGTCTCAATACATCGGACCTTGATAACATGAAAATTTGCCTTCATGGAACTTGTAGCAGAAGGAACAGACTAAATTTGCTGTAAAATGCCAAATTACACAGAAATTTCCAAGAGCCAATGAAAACCTTAAATTAATTCAAGGTTCTCTGTCTCTCTCTCTCTCTGTCTCTCTCTCTATCTTTCACTCCTCCCTCTACTAACACTTGAATGTGTTTGAAAAAAGTATGTTTTACAATTGACATTAGTAATGTCATCATCTTTTTGTATTTATTTAGTACCCTTAGTGAAGTTCAGGAATCTGGTTCAGGAATCCTCATTAATTGTCTTTAGAAAACTCATGCAAAAAGCAGTGCAAAAAATTTTATTGCCCCTCTTACCAAATAAGAAAAGCAAAGTGAAAGGATTTAGGTGAGCTATAGTTGTATTAGTAGAAAAGCCACATGGACAACTGAAGTTTTGCCCTTCTTTTCCTTTTATTTCATTTCAATATCTAGTTTTTTAATATTCCTTCATAGATTAAAGATCCTATCCTTCTCTCCCTAAGTTAAACGAGAGCCCCCTGAAGACAGGACATTAAAAACACAATTTTTAAATTACATTTCAAGTCCTTATGGTAATCTACAGGAAGCAATTAATAAATATTCATTAAATTGACCTAAATTAAGCCCTCTTTGTTTTTCATTTTAAAAGGACATACCTATGTGTTTTGTAATTCAAATATTGCAAAAGTGTACACAGTGAAAAGTAGGTCTCTCTGCTGCTCAGATATACTTTCCCTGACCTCAAGGCAGATGCCTATAAATTTTTCTCATCATATGTATCTTTCCAGATACTTTCATACATATTAATAAGCATGTGTATCTTTTTCTGGTATATTTATGTTTTTTACCAACTGGGAGTAAAATGATAATACTGTACTACTTTTTAAACAACAATATTAATGAGACAATCCCTTATAAACTCTTCATTTGGAAATAATTTCTGATTTACCAAAAAGCAGTAAAAATAAGAGTATTTAAAAAATCCGTATATGCTCAAACTAGATTCAGAATCAGCACTTAACTTTTCACTCTATTGCTTTATCATTTCTTTAATCTCTCCTTGACTCATCCTCTCTTGACTCATTTGAGAAGTTTCAAACATTGTAAACTTTACTTCCAAATATTTTGATTTTTATTTCCTAAGAGTAAAGTTTTTCTTTTATATAATCATGGCAAATTTCTCTACTTCAGTAAATTTAATGTTGATATAATGCTTGAGAATGAAATAATATATGTCTACATAGTTTTGCCTTATTGACCAAAAATATTCTTTAGAGAATATTTACTCCTCCTGCATAAGAGTATGTCTGGGATCAGGTGTTGAGTTGATTTGTTCTGTCTCTTTAGCCTCCTTTAACCTAAATCGTATGAGAAACCTTCTGTAATGTCATTGATAACCTTTTCATTTTTTATGTCATTGATACTTTTGAAGAATTGATACCTTTTTAATAGAATGTTCCTCATTGGGGGTTTGTCTGGTGATTGTTTATGGTCAGTTTTAGATTATACCTTCCAGGCAAAAATAATATACAGGAGGTGATTTTGTTCTCTGGCAACCAAATCTGGGCTACCTAGTATCCACCTGACCCCAACTGATGATACTAATTTTGAAAATGAAATTATTGCCTGATTTCCACTACATGATTTTTGTTTTGTTTTCCCTTGCAACTAAAAAGTAGTCTCTAGTAATCACTGCAAGATACACATTTCCTGCTCCCATGCTCACTACTGTGGAAACAAAATGAAAATTTTCTAACTCCCACTATATCTCTACATTTATCAGTTAGGTCTCTGAAAATTAATGTACAAAAGGACTATCTCTTCTGTCCCATTTTTCTATTTATTATTGATATGGTCTCATGTATTGCTATTTTGTCTGAGAGCTTATAATTCATTATTGCATTCAGTAATCTTGGTTCTGATAATTACCCAGACTGCGTCATGGGCCCATATTTGAAGGTGTAGGAGGGCTCAACTTTGGGCAGAGCTCTCTTGCCTAAGAGGAGAAATCAGCAGGAGTCAGCAAAGGTGGCTGCAGTGGTCATTGATCCAGGGCTGGCCATGGTTCCCTCTATGCTTGTTCTATGTAGGAGCACTTCATAAAGTGCCACCTAAATACCATGTAAATATGGTGCAGCCCTAAGTGCAGGTGCTTAGCCACATGCCATTCACAGCTGATAATCATGCAGCTTTTTGCTTCAGTCAGACTAGCCATCTGGGTTGGTCTGTCAAACCACTCCTCCTGAGCCTTGCCTGAACATGCCTTGCCAACCCAACTTTCACATCATTTGAGATTGGGGAAGGAGATGGGAAGGGGGTCACTCATGTTTATCTTGTATGACCTCCCTATGTCTCAGGAGTTACCCATGCCACCACCAACCCCCATTGTTTCCTATTACATCAAATTGCCCAGACTTTCCCTTTCCCTGGTCCTTCAACTCTGCTGAGATTTAGGGAAAAATATTTAGGAGTCTGGAGTTAGATTTGAGTTCTCCCCTCGAACTTAAGTACCAGGCAGACCAATAGGATGGTTTGGACATTGTGTCAACAATCAGTGAACTCTAGGAAGTGGCCCTAGTGGAAGGAATTGAGGTCATTGGTGGCATGCCCTTAATGTGATATTTGGACACTGGCCCCTTCTCTCTCTCTCTTTTCTCTCTCTCTCCCTCTCCCTCTCTCTCTCTCCTTCCCAGCTCCCATGAGGTAAGCAGTTTTACTCCACTACACGTTCCTCACCATGATGTTCTAGCTCCCAAAACAACAAAGTCAACTGACCATGTACTGAAACTTCTCAACCCAGTAGCCAAAATAAACCTTTCCTCCTTTAAGTTGATTTTCTCGAGGCACTTTGTCTTGGCAATGAAAGCCTGAAAAACATAGTCAAGTTCCCTTTCTGGCTATAAAAAAGACTACCAAGCAAGATTGGCCAGAGCAATGCAAACACTTAGTCCAACTCCAGAGTATATGTGAAAAAATCTCTCCATTTGCAGAAGCCTACAAGACAAACATAGAGAAACAGACCGTCCTTTCTTCTAGCTTGCTGACTAGAATGCTGGAATAGCAAACACAGGTACTGGTTTTGGTTCAATCTGTCTTGCACTTAAATCTACTTAATTTCTCTTATTTTAGTGATGGAGTAAAGCCCTGGGGGTCCTGTCAGACATGAGAACAGCCCTGAAACCTTATGCTACTATCTTTTTGTTATTGTTGTTATTATTTCTTTTATTGAATTTCCACATCTTGTTTCATGAATTTTTATCCTCGAGTTTCTGTTTATCTGGACACATTGACTTTGGACTAGAAGTTTCAAGAAATTTGTAGGTTTGATTGTCTAGGATAGTACATTAGAACAAAATAGTATGATTTTGAGGTGTATAGAAAGCATAAAAGTGGAAGAAATATGGGGAGAAGTGCTGCTGAAAAATCAGCTATTCCATGTATCCTTATCTTTATATAATGGCATGTATAAGTGAGTTGCCCCGACTCCCCACCTCTATTCACTCACACCCCATACAACATGTACTTTCTACTTTCTTAATGGCTCAGCTGCCTGTCAGAACTTTAAGCAATAGAGGAAAGGGGAACAAATTCTAATCACTAACAGAGCCCAGAAACAGGTGAACTCACTGAAGTTTTGCCTTATTTAATAGACCAACAGTGGTGGTGGCTTCCCCTGATAATATCACCAGTGTCACTATCTTCATGATGAGTGGAAAATAGGCATCCTTAATCCAAAAATGTATTCTTTCCAAATTATCTACTCAGTGTCCAACATACAACCCTATAGTTTTTCTTTGTTGACCACATTGGGTCCGCTTATCTGGCCTCTAACATCACTTTGCCTTGGTTACTCATATATCTTTCTCAATCATAATGAGCTCTTCCTGGGTGTGGTCTGTCAAGTACAGAGAGATTTATAGAAATGGTTTGGCAGTAGCAGCTGATGGTCATGTAAATGTTTCTGAGAATATTCTGCAATTGCTGTCAGTGGTAGACACACCTTAAGAGGACCCCCACAGAAGCATACCCTTGTCTAATACCCTCTCATTGAGTGTGGGCAGAACCTGTGGTTTACTTAAGCCCATAGATATGGCAAAGGTTGTGGGATATTACTCCTTTGATTCTATTGCTATCTAAGACTCCATCTAGGCAGACTTGAGAAAGACAGTGCCCTTCTCTCTTTTAAAAAGTAAGCTGCCATGTTATCAGAGGAACCATGAAGGAGCCTCCTGCCAAGGAACTAAGGCAGTATACATATGCTGAGAAAATCCCTCATCTGACAGCCAGCAAGAAAACAGGGAACTCAGTTCTACATCCACAAGGAACATAACTTCGCCCAAATCACCAAAGTCTGAAAGAGAATTTAAGATTCTAGAGAGGAACATAGGGTGAGACAATGTTATTGCAGCCTCTTGAGTCCCTGAATCAAAAACCTACCAAAGTTATGACTGTATCACTGACCCATTGAAACCAAGATTATCAATGTCTCTCTTTTTAAGCATTTATGTTTACAGTAATTTGTTACACAGCAATATGAATGTAATACATTCTCCATGTAGAATCTGGGAAAATAAAAGACTGGCCATAATCCAACCTGTTCTTATGACTTAAGTCCATTTTTTCAGATTCTTTGCAGTCTTTAACCAATCACTTTCAGCAGGTAAAGCTGAAGTTACCATTTTTTTTTTCACAAAACAAAGAGAATTAGGATAAAATAAGTATAAGATAAGAACTTATGGAAACTCAGAATATCATTACCTTGGATAATACACGCTGTTAAGGTTTGGATCTGGAACATCCCCCAAAAGCTCAGGTGTTCAATGTATGGTTCCTAATGCAGCAAGGTTCATAGGTGGGGCTTTCAGGCAATAACTGGATTACGAGGGCTCTAACCTTATCAGTGGATTAGCCCATCAAATGAATTAGCCAGTCCATTTGATGGATTAATCCATTAATAGCTGAATGGAGGGAGGTGAGACATAGGTGGAGGAAGTAGGTCACTGAGGGAATGGTCCAGAAAGATTTATCTTCTCCCTGCTCCTTCCTGTTCTCTGTTTCCCAGATACCCTGAGCTGATCAACTTTCTTCTGACATGCCCTTCTGTCATAATGTTTCTGCCTGGGAGCCAGAAGACCAAGGACTGAATCCTCTGCAACTGTGAGCCGAAATAAATTTTCCTCTTCTCAATTGTTCTTGTCATGTATTTTGGTCACAGCAACAAAAAACTGAATAACACACTTGCCCACATGTGAGCAAGCAAGAGCGCATATACTTAACTTCCTGGAATACTTTCCTTTGTTTGATAGTTCTGTTGACTAGTCTCCAGGCAATTAACCAACTAGATGAGGGAAGATGGTGACTATGGAGCAGCATGGGAGTGTGCAAAGTACTCTCAAGGTGAAAGTTTTTCCTAGCAACACCACTGGGGCAGGAGGCAGATACAGACTAGTAGAGGGATAGGTTTCACTGCCACTTTCTGAAATGGATTTAATTTTTTCACCCTAAACTTTCTAGTTCTGGTTATACAATTACCAGACCCCAAAATAAGCTAGAATAGAGAAAGCCTTCCAGATTATGGTTCCCTTCAAAGATCCAAGTCTGGGGCCTCTCATCATACATTCTTTAACATTTTCTGAGCTTCTATTCTGTGCAAGCATTGCTGATTAAAGTACTGGGCACAATTAATAACATCCCAAAATACATGGAGCTTAGAGTACAATGTGAGACACAGAAAAGGAAAAAGTTAAAATGCAGAGAAGTGTGAGAGCTCTCTGAGCACAAAAGGAGGATACTTCATTTTGGGAAATATTCTCCAAATCCCACTAGAAATGATGTGTGAACTACTGGGAGGTAGGACCTAGTACAAGGAAGTACGGATGAAAAAATTTTGACATAGCAGACCATTCCAAGAAGAAGAAACATGCACCAACATCTAGAGTAAACGCCAAGACAGCAAGACTGAAGCATGGGGTTGGTGGGCTAGTGGTAAAGTACACATTATGGATTGGTGCAGTGCTTAGGGATTAGTTTATATTATCTCATTTGATCCTCCCAGTATTCCTCTGATGAGGCAACTGAGGATTAGAGAAGTAAACATTTTTTCTGATGGTCACAACACTACTTAAATAGTAAAACCAGGAATTAACACCTAGCCAACTGGCTCTAAAACCCATACTCCAAGCCCCCACTATAATGCCTCAGTCTCTAAATCAAATTCACCAAATCTTGAAGTTTCAGATAGCATTTGCCAATATTGCTCCTAACTCAAACTACAGATCCAAATCCATCCCATGTTCCAGAATTTCTCTCACTTCAGAATTTCTGTCTAGTCCTTGAGTTCTTCTTGCTAGTAGCTGAATCCCTGTCACCTGGTTCCTGTAAGCATGCCAGGTTTCTATATTCAGATGCTCCTTCTCCAGACTGACTGGAAATGAGTCTTGCTACTGAGTTTAGTTCCCTTGCCTAGATCTCTCTTATCAGAACTCAGGTGCCAGGCTTGTCTCTGCTTTCAGACTTTTTAATGTTTTAGCCCCATGGGTATTTTTGATCACTCTCTTCTTCTTCTTCTTCTTTTGTTTTTTTCCTTGAGTATTTTGGAGTTGAACCCAAGTTCTCAGGTCTGCCAGTCAAATGATCTACCAGGGAGCCACATCCCCAACCCCTATGGATATTTTCAAATTGCTTTTTCCTGCTCTGCACCTCTGTCTGGTCTCTGGAGTACTTATCCTCATCTAGCCTGACTATGAAACACTGCTGAAAAAGACATCTTTGTCAAATGGAGCTGACTACGATTTTCCCAGGTAGCACTGTGGCTTCCTCTTCTAATTTCAAAACTTCTTTGTGACCTCACTTTCTCTGAATCCATGGTGCTTCCCATTCCTTCTTCTATGTCAGATGCTATGGTTAATACCGAATCCTGTTATTTTGTTTTTCAGACTACTTTGGAAATAAGGGAGATATAATTTCTCTCCTGTCCAGATGGTTCAAAGATGGGCCTTTCCCTGAAACAAGAACAAACAAATTAAAGTGTTCATTTCTTAAGCAAATCAGAAATATTTTAAAAATTATTCTACAATCATCATAAAGCTATGAGAATAAATATTTCCATGTATAGCCAACTTTTAAGGCATGATCATCTATCACTACATGGAGATCTTTGCTTATGTAAAGATATATAGTTTTTATATGGACACATAATCTTTGAGCATATCTCACACATCTTTCTTTTAGTATCAGTTAATTTCTCCAATCTCTTAAAGTCTGGGAAGTCTTCTATTTATGAGGTCACAAATAGTCTTGGTGCCTTACTGCATTTTCGAATGCTCTGTGACTTTCTAGACTGTCCAAGTCAATGTGAGGAGGTTAATTTGTTTTAACAGCTTATAAAGACAAGAATTATTTATCGTCTCTAAATGTGCTTGTAAGTGGTTTGGGATGGTACTGAAACAAATATTTTCTTCAGAACAAAGTAATTACTGAGTAAATATATCTAACAGTTTTCTTTTCCTAAATGCGATGAAGTTTTTAAACATAACTAGATCTTTAATAAAAAACTTTTGCTACCTATTTGTTTTGTGTAAGACCAATCAACAAAACTGAATGTTATTTTTCCACACATTTTCCCACCAAATAAAGTTTTTCCATCTCTGAAGGAGTCATTATTTGGCAGTTCTGTCTAGCAGGTCTTTATTCCTTTCAGATCTAAATTGCTTGAGCATGACTTCAATTCCTAACTATCAATTTCTTGCTGGACTCCTTGCTGTCTAGCATCTCAAACTACTTTCTTTAAGGCCACCAGTGACCTTCCCTTCAATTTAAAGTGCAGTTTTCTTTGTTCTTACATTTTGAGCCTTTCTGCTGCCTTTCATATGATTGGTCACCACATTCTCAATTATACTCTCCAGTTTCAGTAGCATCACTTCGAAGTGATGATCTCCTGGCACAAGTTTTCTAATACACACACACACTCAGTTTCTATGCAGACTCTTTAATTCTTCATACCCTTCAACCATCTGTGTGTCCCAAATTTTCACTGTTATATTTATAACAAAGTTTACAGTAGATATTGATAGCATTTATATTATTCTGCACATAAATCAAGTGTGCAACCATTAATCTTACTTAAATCCTTATGAAATATACTTGGTTATGTAGTCATCCACATACTGGTGGGAAGAAAGCTTCTGAGACAGGAAACTAACTTATTAATACTCTAAGAAAGTTCATTCCATGTTCCTTTCTATGATTAAAATTCACTAGCATCTCAGTGCTTTGTTTTTCCAGGATGCAAATACATTTTCAGCAGGTGTCTGGTTGCCCACACTATTCATTTATGGGGCCACATCTATTTAGCTTATCTCCTTAGTCTAGATATCATATAAGAGGCCTGGGGTTCAACATTGATTTAAAATGGACTCTGTCATTACTTTCATGAAGATTAAGTCTAGTGAAGAAAACTGTCATTAATGAGTTAATCAAACAAGAAAGCCTCCGGATGAAACTTTTTGAAGTGTTAACTATTGTTTTGAGGGCTTATAATTGGGGGATTTGACAATGGAAGGAAAGTTGAAGATGATTTCCTTAAGGTGTTGTTGTCTTTACTCCCCAATGTTTATTTTTTTTTTTTTTTTACTTCCTAAGGTATCTGCACATTCCTTGGCACATTTTTTTAACCCATATCTGAAGGCTGACTTGGAAGCAGGTATGTGAAGAAAGGTCAGGGGAGTCTGCCAACTGGAGGGAATGAGGTAACTAATCCTGTGGAATAGAAAGGAGATAGAGAGATATGATGAATGGCGATGTTGCTTGAACATATAGACCACCACATTGGGTCATGTAACCCACACCAGGTTTGCCAGAAAAGTCTATGGAGGGGAAGGTAAAGGAATGTCAAATTCAAATGTTCAGACATATTCTGCATAGAGGATTGAATGAATTCCCCACTCTCAGTATTCATTTCATTTGTAACTTAAAGGTTCGATAGTTTAGATTGAGTTCTCTCTCCTTTTGAGTCTTTCTTTTTTCTCTCCTCTCTCTTCACAACTTCTAAATGATAGACTTTCTTAGAACTTTTTTTTCCAGTTGATAGGTGCTTCAGTCACAGAGCCACATCAACGGATAATATCCAATACCTTCCGGATATATCATGCTGGTTCTCTAAAAGGCATCTCAAACATAGTATGTTCCTTCCTCTGCTCTCTTTCCTTCCTTAGGCAGATATTCATTTAACAATCATCTGATGAGCCAAGTTTCTAGGCTATGTCTCTTCAAAAAAGATTTAGGGAGAATCTCTGATGGTAACAGCATAAAATACGCATTATGATTAGGTACTTGTCATGGTTTCAACATGAGGTATCCCCCAAATGCTCCTGTTAAGACAACAATATTCAGAAGTAAAATGAATGGATTATGAGAGCTGTAACCTAATCATTCCATCCTAATTTGAATGGACTGACTGGGTGGTAATTGCAGGCAGGTGGGGAATGACTGGAGGAGGTGAGTCACTTAGGGCCTTCCCTACAAGGGTGCATCTTCCCTTGCCTCCAACCACTCTCTGCTTCCTGACCCTGCCATGCTGAGCAGCCTTCCTCCGCTGGGCCCTCTCCGCTATGATGGGCCCAGAGCACAGAGTAAGCCATTCATGGACTGAGATCTCTGAATCAGTGAGACCCAAATAAACTTTTCCTCCTGCAATTTGTTTTTGTCAGGTATTTTGGTAACAATGATGCAAAAGCTGACTAAAACTGTACCAAATCTGTCTGGAGTGGATATTTTTGGCATACTTCTTTCACTTGCAATCAGATGTTTGCCTTCCTGGATCTCTACCACCCCAATGCTTCATAGTTTCACCCTGTTTCTCACCTTTCCTGCCCTCAGAACCATTCTACAGTTATCACTTGCTGCACCTCCTGGAATATGACCCTAAGAGTTGATACCAAAAGTCTAGACCCACAGTTTCCCTGGAATAGATAAGCAGTTATCTTGCTTTTCCTAGAGTGACCTATTCTGTTTCTAGTGACCTATGAAAGCGTCCATTTTTTTTTATTTTTTCCTCTCTGGTACTGGGAATGAAGAGGGCCTTGTGCATGCTATGCAATTGCTCTACCACAGAGCTCCAATCCCAACCCAACACCCATTTCTTGATAAACACCACCAAATCCCATTTCTCTATATCCCCACCACCTACCAGAGTGCTTATAACATTGCAAGTGTGAGAGGCTATAGAAAAAGCCTAATTGTTTTGCCCCCATTGGATGCCATCTCTTTCTCTATTTGGAAGCTCACAATTGTGGGAGAAGCAAACAATAAAATTTGGGAGGAGAATCTTATGAGACTCTTGTGAAACTAGTTAGTATTATTCTCTGCTCTAACAGGCTTAATATATTTTCCTTTATTGGAATTTGTGTTTACTATAAGTCACTTGCCACCTAAGAAAATCTTATACCAAAAACACAATGACAAAATTTTCTTTAAATTTTATTTAAAATTATGTAATAAATAGAATTTATATCCAAGTAATTTTAAAAATAAGTAAATGAACTGAGTAATTCACTAAGATGGGAAATTAACTTCCTTGAATCTTTCTGCTGATCCCAGTTCAATATTGAAACATTTTGTCATCTAGGATTACATAGTTTCTATCCTTGACCAAGGTCTGCTCAATGGTACCAATGGTGAATAAAAACTGATTTCAAGGATTCTTTCCTAAACTCTGGTTGCGAACACTTTGATAAGAATACAGTGAAAGGACTCCTTCTCAAACTTTGCACTGCTCTCCAGACCATGAGATCCCTGAGACTAGGAATAGTCTTTGTTCACTGGTTAGCATGAAATAGGTGCTCAATAATTGTGCATCTATGCCTTACATAATTTGTGGAATGTATCAGAGCTCTTTAAAGAAAAAAATAACTTGATAGAAAGATTTGTTTGTTCTTTTATGCTTTAAACTTTTGTTAACACCTTGATTCTAAAGCTTACAAACTGTGGGAAAAAGAGTTATTTCATCCTTTTCTATTTGTATATCTCCTAACATAACTTGGGCGCATGGTAGATGTTCCATTAAAACAAAACAAAACAAAACAAAACAAAACAAAGCAACAAGCAAACCATACACACACACACACACACACACACACACACACACACAAACTGATTTAAAAAAAAAACAAACTCATTTTGTGTTTAAGAATCAGAATACCGAATAGCATGAGTTAAAAAAGACTTTTAACTTACTTCCATCACTACTTGTTTTAATCAGCTTTGCACTGCAGTGACCAAAACACCTTACAAGAACAATTTTAGAGGAGAAAAAGTTTATTTGGGGCTCAGAGTATCAAAGTTCAGTCCATGGATCACTGACTCCATTGCTCTGGGTTAGAGGTGAGGCAGAACATCCTGGTGGAATGGTATGGAGAAAGAAAGTAGCTCAGGACATGGCAAACAGGAAGCAGAAAGAGCTCCACTTACTATGAACAAAATATAAACACCAAAGGCACATCCCCCATGATCTACCTCCTCCAACCACACCCTGTCTAGAGTTACTGACCAGTTAATTCAGCAATTGATTAAAGTACTGATTAGGTTAAGTCTCTTATAACTCAATCATTTCACCTCTACACTTTATTGCATGGTCTCACACAAGAGTTTCTGTAGAACACCGAATATCTATACCCTAATACTGCTACTTCATCACTCACTTGAGATGGAGTAGTTGGAAACCAGGGGAGAGTGTTAATTTCTACATATATCAGACAAATAAAGTCTTTTATAACTACAGGATTCAAACTTGTTGATGTAAAAATAATGGAATAAAATATAAAAATAATAGGGTAAAGGGTAAAAGGTAAATACAACTCTTTCCATTTGTGTTATGCATTTTTTATTTGTATGTGTGGGTGAAACATTATGTCATATAATTTTACACTTGGAAAAAACATCGAAATGCATTCTAGTTTCTTACGAAAGCAAAAATATTTTACTTATAGAAATAGATGTTTCACTTATAAAACTGAAAGTCATATCAGAAATCGGACATGTAGTTAGTGATAAGCCTGTGCCTACTGCTAATGTCTTCTGAAATCACAAAGTTTTTAGTATACCAGAGTTTTCATGTTGGTAAATATCAGTCTTTAATGAGATCTCTGAATTAAAGGACATACACAACCAAGCAAGTCAAAGGCAATGAAAATACTGAAAACTGAGCATTTACTATATGCCAGACTCTGTTCTCAGTGTTCATGAGATTAGTTCACAAAAATTTCACAGCAGCTGGAGGGAAATACATTTATTTCTCTCATGTTTTATATGAAGACCCAAAGGCCAGAAAGGGGTGGGACAATTATACTCATGTAGTCTGGTGCCAAAAACCACATTCTAACCACAGGACATCAAAACAAACAAACAAACAACAAAAATGTGTCTTTGAAAACATCTGCTGCTTTCTTGGTTGACTGAGCAGAACTGTGTGCTAACCAGACTGTACTTCTTCAGTAGTTCAAATTGAGGAAAGGTTCTGAAACTTGACTTCTTACTATGCTTCAATGTCAATCACAGCACACATTATCCTGCTGCATACCACAATATATATCTAACTCAGCTCCCATCTGATTGCCTTACCCCCAATCACATGTATACTTGATTGTAGTAAGAATATGATTTTCTTTATCACAAATATTATCAAAATTAATTTGAGGATATCATCAGGTAAAAATAACTAAATCCAAACCCAGTGCCTCGTAAAACTTCTTGGCAAAGCACCCAGAGCTAATACCTCTGGATTATATTCGCATCTTATGTAATTCTAATGTGGGCAAGCTTCTCTGTCTCTGACACTGAAAAAGGTGAAAAAGTCTTTATAATTTATTAACCCCCGAAAAGGGCATCTTACAAGGTTAAGGCTTTTGGGGCTGAGATGGAAAGCAGATAAAATATCATATTCATACTCTTAATCATTGAATTTCAATTTTACTCCTACATTCTTCACATTTCATATGGGCATTACTGTAAGGACTAATTTTAGAGCTATTATTTTATTAATATGCAATATTACAAGAGTCAAATATTTTCTGCTAAATCAAATGTGCCCAGGAAACTCAATTTATATGTATGTCTCTAGATAGACTCTACAGTGGCTAATTAAATGATACCATCTAAAATGGTTTATCTTCAACTTAGAGATTCTATGGATTGATTTTCTCTGAGAAAGTTGTATTTGAGGTTTATTTCCTCTTAAATAGCTAAGCATCTGTAAACAAATTTAATAGGTATTAATAATACTTTTGGATCGATTGTCCTAAGAATTAATATCAATATAACCTTCACTATTGAAAAAAATGGATCTTCAACTTCATATTGCCTCTTGCTTGCTTATTCAAACACAATTGGAAAGTAGTAGCATTTAAATTAAAACAAAAGATAAAATTCCCCTATTTCTCATTCCCTATTTATACTACTAGAGCCAAACAAACTCAATGCCCTATTACCATCAAGGACTTCATAAAATAGAAGGTAAACACAAAACTAGATTCCTTGCATATGCACTATAAATACAAGATAACTTTTTCTAAAAATACTTGATGTTGGTTACGGAATCCACTGAAAAATATTGTATTTTTATAATACTGTATGATCACATTCAAAATCGAATGTTATAAAATAATCAGTAGATATTTTAACAAAAAGCATAAAATATGAACAAATCTATTTTAAACTAAAATATGCCTAAGATTTTCCAGACATGTAGAAACAAAAAAATGCAAAAGTATCGTCAATGGTTCTTATTTCCTAGAAAGTTCTTGGTTTTATTCAGACACAACTTATATTCTATATTTGTTGTAACTTAAAGATGAAAACTTCTTGGAAAGAAGAAAACAGCATACACATGGGCAGGATCTTTTACGTTGTTCAACTTTAAATGTCTGTACCTAATAGTGCTTGGCACAGAGTGGACAATCAAAAAATTAATACCCAGTTAGATAGACAAATATGTGAGCAGAGAGTGATTGAGTGATTGACTGATGGCATTCAAATCAATCAATCCAGTATCTGAATCTCACCTCCTCCATTCCTGGTTTACTGACTGGAGGATCTTGGGAAACAAGTCATGAATTATCAGTTTCTCTATTTTTAGGTGCCTAATATTGATGTTTAAAAATGAATAATGATGTCCATAAAGTTATCTTTTAAACTTTAAAATACATATAATATTATATTTAGGAACATCAACTATGCCCCTAAATAACCACACATTTCCATATTAATATAAACCATCTAACACAACATGACAGTTACTCTATTTTTTTGTGTTAAGTAGAAAGTTGGCTGAGAAGGCCAGAATTTTACACCGTCAGGACAAGTGGAGAATTCATAATGCATTCAAGTGCTTGAATTGAGAAGCTAGAGAACTAAATGGTATGATGCATTCAATTATTACAGGAAGCTAATTAAGGGACTTATACTAAACTAAGTCTAGGAAAGTATTTAGGCACATCAAAAATGATTATTATTTGGAAATAGGTAAGAACATAATTTGAGAAACAATGTTCAAAAGAAAGTAGTGCATTTCCCTCACTATCTAGGATATACTGAAACTTCAGAAGAGATAATAGCAATCTATTTATTACTATGCATCTTTTCTTTTTTCTAAAGACCAGCAAAACCTGTCACTTTGTAACATGTAACTCGATGTACAACATACAAAGAACTTGATGAGATTTCATAGAGAAGAAAAACTTTAAAAATAAACATGATAATAATATTTATCTATCTCAGACAAAGGACATGTTTGTTTTAGAAAAAAGGCAGGGAGCTTGGCAGTACATGTAGCATCACACATCTTTTACCTCTGTCACGCTGCACCGGTGAGTCCTTCCTAGGGAGTTTGTGGCAAAGGGAACTACTATGATCCTATTTGTATCCTCTTTCAAGTAAATAAAATAAAAAGCAAAAACTTTCTGTCAGTGAAATCCATTAGTCAGGTAGATACCAGGCATATTCACATTGTACAAATTGTTAAAAAAAAAAAAAAAAAAGAGCTAAGCCATTTAACATTGTAATCAGTGCCAAAGCAGTCCATTTGTGATCAGAGTGGCTAACACTGACAGAAGCACTCATACATGCAAGAAAATAAAATTTAAACGTGTGGAGTGTTCATTGGCTGAGTTATGATTTTCTTTGTTGTCAACAGAATGATATAAATAGGTTTTAAGAGAATTATGTTTGGAAACAAATGCTTTTCCCGTGGTCCAGATTAATCACCTGTGAAAATGACAGGTAATATCCCTGAGTTTTCAATTCTACTTTAAAGAACTTAAGGGAAAAAAATGGAAACAAACTTCAGTTCAGCGGAGTGGATCACTATCCTTTGACTTGACATTATCAAAAGTTCTAGATTCCTACTTTGAGGTTTTAAAAGTCACAGAATTTACCCACACAAATTTTTCTAAGAAAAAAAAAAAAAAGCTCTAGATGTACATTTGTAATCTTTTGAGGTTTGGTTGATTGTACACATTTTTGACTGAGACAACAAGCTCAGTTCTGTAAGATTCTATTAATTCGCATTTGACATTTCCTATAAGCTCAGGATTGTTCAGACCGGAATTGAGTGAAAGAGACAAATCGAACAACAATAATGTCAAGAGCTGCCAAACAGGACTGGGCTAGTAGAAGATACACAAGTGTGACAGAGCTGAGAAATCCCGGATGCCCTTAGGTACAACGTGGGTGCCTCAAATCCTGATTTCTAATTATCAAAATTATGGGTTTGCAAAAGCAGAAATCTTCAGTGCCAAAGAAAGACTGAAAATAAATCTGAAAACTATAAGCCTATCAAAATCTGATGCAAAAGTCATTATTCAAAAGTTTTATTGCTCTAGGAGAACTGGAGGTGCTAAGAAAATAAAAAACATGTTAAATTAAATAGCACCAATTTACATTTCCCTATATCTTTGTTTCATACAAAACTGCATTCAACTTTAAAATAAAATAGTCTGCTACTTTAAACCATAAAAACTAGATGACATCTGAGGAGTTAAAAGTATTTTTGAATCCTTCTTTCAGTAGCAAGTGAACATTCTCAGTCAATTAAAAGCTTTTAGTGAATCTGATTCTTCAAGATCCCTGTCAGATTCAATCACCAATATTCACAGCAGCTCAACAGCTATAAATGTGTTTGTTTTGCTACAATACAACAAGGATCCTCAGATGCAAATGTCACTATTGACAAATGTTTAAATCATGTAGAGCTTTATTTTCCATACTTAAATATTCTATGATGCACAAAACACAGTTTTCTGCTATTATTCAAAAGCAGTTAATGCAGCAAATTATTTTTGTATCTCTTTATAGGAGGAAAAAAAATCCCCTACATTGTTCTTTAAAATTATTTGCTATTATCATCCTCTGGGTTAAAATGGTAAGTATGAACACAAAGTACTCTAAGTTCATATCAGAAGCTCAAGCTTTTTGCTCACTTGGTAAATTTTGTTTTTCCAGTACAGCCACAACTTTGGAAAACTGTCCCAAAGAGCTATCATTTAACAATTAGAAACTTTCATTCATTTCAAATTTACAACAACACTACTTGGTTGATCATTACTACTTCTACTCTTCATTTTTAATGGCAAAATATAAAGAAATGAAGCAGAGTGGTATGCATATACATGTGTTTTTAAAATAACTCATTCAAAATAGTGGTCCTATCGCAGTTACTTTTCTTTTTTCTAAGGAAAAGATGAATTACCTGCCATTCATTTTGCACTGCAAATTAGTTTGCCAGGTACACATAAGAAAGCTTTTTCAGTTCGTTTTGCTAAATCCACGCTTCCTTTTCATAATGCTAAACACTGCTCTGACTAAAAGCTTACTAGATAGTAATCCTGCTCAACCCTTACACTATTTCCTCTGTTAGACACATCTACCTTTATTTCGAAAGAGAAGGTAAAACCGAATAGGCTCTTACCAGAGACAGAGAAAACAATTCGTTCAGCTAGATCCAACAGTGCTGTGTGCAGCCTGGCAGCGTGAGTGATCCTTGGGCCTCACACAAAAGCGAGATAATTGGCTCTCAATGAAGAGATGTAAACATCCATCATAATGGCACTGGGGCTGAAACTGAACGCTATCTCAGCTGTTCTATGTAGTCCCGACTGGAAGATGATGTCACAAACATCAACTGGGTGTACTCTCATTGGCTTCTGTTACCTGGAATCATATCTTAACCCTAAACTGTCAGCTGCAAATTGAAATGCTCATCTCTGACTGTAATTTCTGCTGAAAAGGAGAGTGAAAGTCATGCAGAGTTGCTGGAGCATCCCGTACTGAAAATACTGCCCCTTAAATATCCTAGGACCTATTTGCCTAATTAATTAATTAATTAGATGTGTAAAGAGCTGTATTCCCCAAATGCATTTATTAAATAATAGTACTTTTAAAAGGTGTTTCACAGATTGAATATTAACAGAAAAGATCAATACAATCACAACATCTGGAATTTTAAATTTCCTAATTACTTTTCATTGATTTTACAGTACCACCCCATGAGATTAAAGAAAGTTGTGGAGAAAAATTGCAGTGTAGACAATTGTACAACAGAGGTTTCAATCAATTTGATCAGAGCAGCCATCTGTATTTTTAAATTTTCTAATAAAAATACAAAAATTTTAATGCATTTTATTCCTTGATTGTTAGAGTATCTCCAAAGTTTTGTGTAATAAAGCTTAAAGTATGAGATATTAAAAGCATAACATTACTAAAATAATAATGTTAAATATTGGTTTTTGCAAAGAGTAATTTATAAGTCACTGGATCTATAGACAATCCCATTTCAGTAATTGAAAGCTCCTTTATGATACAGTGCTGTTCTCCTTGAACACAAATGGTAAATAATTATCCATCTCTTACCTTCTATCTTGACAAAAGTCCCAGCTTTCTCCCCAGGCTTACATCCAGTGGGAGAGGAGGATAATGGGCTAAGCTGGTTGCAGCGCTTGCTGCCAGAGGGACAAAACTACAATCACCTTGAAATATACCCCAGCTTTCCCCACCAAAAGGAGCTGTCAGCTGCATCACTGTAAGATACAAGAATTACCAGAGCTATTCAATGACCAAGCTCCTTCTAAATCCAGTGCAGCCATATCCCAGGGCAAGCCCTTTGAAAGCTGTGCAGCTCAGCATGCAAACAGTACTCGCACCTGGGAGAGAGTGAGAAAATTCTCTTCATCCATCCCCACCTTAAGGGAAAGGAAAGTCAACCAACAGTGCACTTGCAGGTCTTTATGTTGGTTCATTTCCTCCTGAATAATGGATTCAGGGAAAAAGTTTGTTATAATTCCTTCACATTTTAATGACAGTAAATTATTTTTAGTGGATGGCTTCAATAAGGGTTCTAAAAATTGATAATAATGAAAAGAAACTTTCATAAATCATCCATTCAAAAATTTCCTTCAAGTTCTGGCTCATACGACTCTCAATTTATTTGGCTACTCTTAATTACAAGGTATGATATAGGGATCTGAATTCCAGATTGAGGTTCAATATTCCCAACCTCCACCATGTACTCTCTGTAAGAAGTTTGAGAACTTAACATCTTTTATATACAAAATGAGAATAACCTTGTTACCTACAGCAAAAGTTGAGAATAGAGATGAAATGAAACAATTCACAGAAACCTGTCACATAAAAAGTACTACCAAATATAAAATATAATTAATATTACAGTTGTTATGCAGAAGATCAAACATGTTCATTTCAAAGACAATCTGTGGATTTAAAATATGAAGTTAGTTCAGTGTCCTCTAAATATTATCTTAAAGTTTATTATCTTAAACCCTTATAATTTCAACTAAGAAATTATGCTGCAAATTAGTTTGATTTATAATATTGACATGCTTAGTGGCCTTTTTATTTTTAAGTTGTTGCCCCTACCAGAATTATTCAGAATTTAATCATATTAGTCAAGTGTAAGATCCTAGACTCCAGAAAACTATTTGTCAAAACGTTCTTTGGGCTTACATGACAGACACTGTTCATTTATTTCTGCCTAAAAACATGGGAGTTTAGATGGAAATGTGTATAGAAAAAGATTCATTGCCATGCAAAGTGACACAAAATTAAATTATAGATCAGAAAGATGAATTTGGACAATGGAAATTTCAACTGTAGATAAATGATAAAGCTAAGATATTATAATTGCTAAAAGGATATGTCATGGAGACAATAATTTATAAAATATGCTTCTCTATTCCATCCTTCATATAAAATTTTAATGGCATAAATGTTTAATACCGGAGATAGATAACTAGCAAAATTAGATTATATCCTGTTGCTTGTAGAAAACAGACTGATATATGTGCAATTCAGTTAATTTTCTAAGATAAAATGTATATTCTGGTGATTTTAATACACACAATTATAATCTTTCTTCCTTTGTTTTTTATTTGTTCAGGTGCTACTGTGCTGTATATAGTAAGTTTTTTTTAAAAAGGACACTATGAAGACAGGGAAATACAATACTCCTAGTGCTCCTTTGGCATTTTATTATCAATTTTCCACATTGTACACAAAATTCATTAATAAGTAATTATCATAATAGAGGGCCCTGGTTCTGTGTTATTAAAATATATAAATAAGATATGTAAAGAATGAAGATTTCAATGCTTAAATATTAAACAAGATGAAAATTGATCAATGAATCAGTAAAATTCTAACCAAGTTCAACATAAAATATGAAAATAATTTCACATTTATAATCTAAATCATGTTAAAATATTTTGATTCCTAGCAGAATGAATGATGGAAAAGGAAAATATACTAGAAATATTCCCTACTAATGTTAGTCTATAATATGAGTGAGTCCTCAGCCCATACATTAATAAATCAATTTAAATTTTATTGTAATTCCTTAGGACAGAATTTATATTTAATTTAAATAATTACATGTATAAACTCAGGAAGGTTTCAGATAAATACAGGATGTAATGGATCAGACATGCAAATCTGTTAATTACTTTAGAGTAGTATTTTATACATAAAGACTGAAAAATACATTTTCTTATGGTGGGTAATAATCATTAAAAATGAGTGAAGAGTAGGAATTTTGAAGTTTTTAGTCATCTTTTCATAGTTTTTCTTTAGGAAGAGCAGAGACACTGAAGGTCAAGGCCTTTCAGTAATTTATTGCAGAATGTCCTTTTGAAAAATCTTATAATACTTGAATATCAGTCTGCACATGTATCTGAGTTAAAGCCAAAATTAAGATTGTGTGCATGTGATGTGAAAATTGATGTCATAAAATGCTTACTACTCTCATAAAAAACATTATTAGGAAATCTAACCTGATTGCATTTGTTAAAAAAAAAATCCCAAAGGCAGAAATGTCAAAACATTAAATGCTTGTACAAAAAATACAAGGATGGTGTTATTTCTTGGATATTCTTTTTAATATACACACACAGAAGTATAGACATGTAAGATTGTGAAAAATATCCAATTTCATAAAAGGAAATTTTAGAATATATTTTACCAGCACTGTCTCACTATTTATTATATTTCTCCAACTATATGACCAGCAAGCATTTGTGAGTTCCAAAGAATATAAAATATTTTAATGTTATAACATGTAAAGTTGTGCAATACAGGGGGAAATCCCTTTAGGAGTTAATGTACAGCGGATTTTGTTTTTCTTTTGTTCTTCAGTAAACTTCAATCAGTGAATTTTTTTAGATGAAGAGCGTGGAATTTATAAAAATAATTTTGACAAATCAAGTAGAAGAATTTTATAGTTTAAAACCAGTACATCTCAAATTTATAACTATACTTCCATACTACATATTTCCCAGGAGCTAAAATCACTGCAGTATTTAATTGCCTGACAATTATTTCTGTTACATCAATTTTGTGGTTAAGCTAATTATTTATATTATCAAAACAAATCAGCACTAGAGGCTAATTAAACTGGAGAAACCATCCTCCAATATTTCCCAGCCTACATATTAATAAGGTTTAAGCTAACACTAACTTCAGAAGAAATGAACATGTCCTTCAGGTGATAATTTTCTAGACAGAACTGAAGGATGTAAAGGCGTTTTAAGCTGCTGTAAACATGATGAGTTACTCTGTGTCCTTAGATGTGTCAGAATAGGGACTTTCATTTGCCTTGCAGCCAGCCCATTACCGAGTTATCCACAAGATGGCAGCTCTGTTTATTTGACCACTAACACTCTATATACTAGTTTATACTTTTCCACCAAAACTTAGTGTCTCAAGTGAATAAGTAACTGATGTATATGAATCCCTGGAATGAGGTAATTTTTCAGTTTAAGAAGAGTAAGTGGTGAAGGATAGATATCTAAGAAACCTTACTGAAAAGTAGTTATTTTTAAAAATCTTAAAATGCATGACTTCAAAACATTATATTTTTTGTTAACAAAATGCCCAAATGCTTCATCCCCAAATTTATTTAAGTTTGGTCTATTTATAAGAACTGGTTTTAATTTTCTTCCAAAAAGACTTATTTCTTATAAAAATGCAAAGTTGTTGTTCAAAATAACTGTTGTGTGCCAATGATAACTCACTGGAACAGTAAGAGATATCTAAGAATTATTTTTTCCAGCTAGTAAATGCTATGACTTAACCTTATAAGAATATCTTTTTATTGACCTCACTTGAATTCCTTTTTTATATTTAGCCATTTTCTCTGTCACTCTTTTCTTTATGTCTGTCTACACTAAATCTGTCGTGTGGCAGCTTCAGTTTATTATCTTTATTTCTGTTTTGTGTGCAGATAAAAATTTTGAAAATGCTGAGACTTATTAGGCCATATCACCTTTCTACTCAAGAATGAGTAGTCCCAATATATTTAACTCTGTTTATGCATCAGCAAATTTTACTCCAGAGAAAGAGAATATAATTAAATAAGAGTAAAGATAGGTGTCCCCTCTTCTCTGTTAAAGAAATAAAATTCCTAGACAAGAAAGTAAGAAGCTATTTCTACATTAGCGATTCAGCACTCTGTTTTAAAATGAAAACTGAAAACATTAACATTTCCTTAAAGATATCTCAATTTAATACAGTCTAATTTATTTGATTAGGTTTCTTTCAAATGCCATGGTTAATCTTTAAGAGTCCTAAAGATCAGTAGAGGTAAGAATTTGCTTTTTACCATGTCTCTGGATGACTATACCTTCTGTATTTCAATCCAACTACTTGAGTAAGAATCTCTGAGAATGGAAGATATCTGACACTGATGTATGGTCCTCTCTAGATTTGAGCCAAAGTTTTTGTTATGCAACATCAGATTTCATTAAAATAAATAAAAGTGTTCAAAAAGCCTAAAAGGAAAGCTGTAAAAAAACTTTAAGTGTACTTTTTAGGTTAAGCAATAGTTTCGAGAAAGAATAAAGAAAAATTGAATTTCCTCTCACCCACGTGATAAGATACAGTTTATTAGTCCCCATGTGAGTGAAGATTTCTCCTGCACATAATCTGGCACAAGTTATGCCCTTTCTTGCTACAAAACATTACTGAGTCTCCTCCTAAATGCCCTACCTGGATAGTTCCCTTTCTCAAAGACCTAAGATGCATATAGACCCACTGACTCAGAGAGTTGGAAGATGGAATGGAAAGGAACCAGGATCTCTATCTGGGTAGGAATGGATCCTGTGAAAACAAATTCTATGGTAGCAATAATAATCTATATTTTTTCTAGACAGCTCTATAATTTCATATAACTCTATTCATAAACTGTATGTCTGAGATCTGATTTAACTTTCCATTTTACATTTTAATTATACTTGTTCAAATGTATACCATTACAGATAATTTCAGGATTAGTCATTAAGCATATCTGTAATAAAGTGAATTATAATTCATTCCTGAATATGAATGAGATTACTCTTCTTTGTTGAGTCTTCATAATGACTTGTATGTGTGTCTTTATCTACATATATATAAATAGATAAATGAGTAAATGTAATGAAAGGTTTTAAACAAATACATAACAATTATTATTAAGCTACTTAATAGCACTCTAAAGAATTCTTAAAGTTGTTCTACATGTCAAACTTAGTTCTATAGCTGTAACATACTCAGAGTATTTCTTCTTGCATTTAATGATAGATATATATCATCAAAAAATATATATCAACTTTTTATTCTTTGTTTCATGGTGATCTACCAGAGGATTGTTCTTTAGCTCTTCATTTAACTCTCACATTATTTCAGCTATTCCTTAGGGATTTCTTGTCTTCTGCAGAAAGGACTAGTGTAACTTTTTAAACATTTATTTTCCAAGCTTTATTGAATAACTCTAAATTTTGTACCTTATTTCTGTTTCTGTCATTAGCTGATGTTATTTAATTTATCTTATCTCATAGTTTACCTGGAAGTATTCAGTAACAGTGTACAACCATGGGTCCCGTTCCCAAAATAAAATTTTAAAAAATGGCTAGGTGGTCCTTTAGCCATTTATTATGTGGTTAAATTACGGCCATCAGTTCAGGACACTATACGGAGGCAACATGAATTGATGATCTTAAACAAGATCTTGGTTTACTATAGTCCGGCAGTTCATTATTCAACATAATCCATGAACTCATCAAAGGCAAGTGGTCACACTAAAGACTATCAGATCATCATACTTCGTCAAGACAAATCACAAGTGGGTGCAACAGAATCCTCTGTGATATAACTGGCATATTTATCTATCATCTCCATGTTTGAAACTGTAGACATGGAAAATGAACTAGCTTTTTCCAGGTCAAGTCAGAAAAGAAAAATCAATAGGTGGACAATGGGAAGATGTTGGCAGTAACAGGGATTGTTTGTTTTCTGTCAGATGATACCTGTTCCTGGTATATTTGTTTTACACTGTGACTACCAAAGGAACAAAACTGCTTGTAGGTTAAAAAGGGAGATATTTCCACCTCTCCACCAGCTTGAATTCAGAATTGGTTAAGAAGTTGCTGGAAATAGACACATTACTAAAAATGTATTACATAATTGTTTTATTGTAGGTTTTGTTGTAGAATACAGTTTAACCTTCAGGAACTGTGTAGTCTTTAGGATCACAGGCTCTCACTAGTGTAGACTATAGCTTTGATGAGTGTCTTGTAAGGTGCATACATCAAGGCTTAGTTGCTAGCCTATGTATTGCTCTATTAGAAGGTGGTAGAACCATGAAGAGATTGAGCATAGTGGGAGGAAATTACGTAACTGGGGGTGTGCCCTTGAAGGGGATATTGGGAACTCAGCCCATTCTCTCTCTCACTTTCTCTCTCTCTCTCTCTCTCTCTCTCTCTCTCTCTCTTTTTCTCTCTCATCCCAGCTGTCATGAGGTGATTGAGTAGCTTCCTCTGCCATCTTCTTCTGCCATGATGTGCTGCCTCATCACAGGCCCAGAGCAACAGGGCCAACCAACCATGAACTGAAATATCTGAAACTATGAGTCCAAATAAATCTTCCCTCCCTATAAGTTGATTAGCTTAGGTATTTTGTCACAGGGATGAAAAGCTGACTAACTCAGTGCCACAAATTCTAGATCTCAGACAGAGCCATCCAATCAATGGCTCTCTCCTATGGATTAGGGTATGATTTTTGAGCCTCTCTGATGCAGAGAATAGAAGTGGGTTTGGAGTTCACTCTCTTTATGCCAGGCTACATCAAGTCTGCTAGATTTTTCTCATTCTCAAATAACTCTTTCTCCAATACTATCCCTGACATAGAGCTAAGTCCTTTATTTCTAAATTACTCTATTTAAAACCCTATCTCACCCTGTTTGGTCTTGCTCATCCAATTATAAAACAATCAAAAAGACTGCCTTATATTTCACTTTATGTAAGATATACCCATAAATCTTAAAAATCAAAAGTGTAGCCTTGGCCAAAATTATCCTTTGGAGCCCAGGCCCTTCCACTGTGATTTGTCCCACACAATAGAAAGTTGTTTTACTGCTTGTGTATAATTAATAGAGGAAACGTCCTGAAAGAACACATATTTCTGTATTGAAAGGACTCATAGGGTCACCCAGAACATGAATGAAAAAGACTCAGATTAAGGAATATCCTCATGTTATTTAAAAAAAAAATTATCTTGTTTAGTTTGTGATGCTGGGGATCGAACACAGGGCATCATGCATGTTAGGAGAGTGCTCTACTACTGAACTATACCCCCAGGGTATAGTTCATGTGATTTAAAAACAATGGTGATAAAGAAAAGACTCTGTCTGACATGAGAAAGGAACAAGTCTGACATGAGAAAGGAACAAGTCATGTAAGGAAATCCTGGAATCACACCATTATGAGAGGTCTCAACAGCAAAACTGAGAAAGGAAGTAATTGAACAGTGGATACTTACAAAGTTATTTTCAAGACAGAAATACTCATTGACATTACCAAATAAGTGTGAAGTAATAAACCAGGGAAACAATATATATAAACCCATGAAAATTTGTATTCCCTTCCATACCCTTTCTTGAGAAGATACTGAAGTACTGCAGGATATACTCCAGCAGAGCAATGGGAAAAGCAAAGAAAGAGGAAAATGCAGGTTAGGAAAATAACGAATCTAGCACCTCAAGGAACAATGGGAATTTTCTAGTTGACAGTGATGGAAAGGACTCTTAGGATAACAGCAGCAAGAAACCATAGGGACAATCAATATAAAGTAGAACACCGGTTGGTAGTCTCTTGGAAAGATATTTGAATAAAAAGCGAAACACTAAAGAAATAAAACTGACAGATTATTTCATGTGCTTGAACACATTTAAGGGTGGTTTATTTTTTTTCCTGAGGAAGTTTTGAGTCTACATTACACAGAGGTGCAAGGAAAACTAAGCAAACAAAATTAAATCAAAGTCAAAACAACAACAACAAAACCAAAGCAACCAAACAAACAAAAAATTAGGCACTTACTACAACAATAAAATAAAAAAAGAAACTAAAAGATTTTTTAAAATGAAGGGATTAACTACTACCACTATTAATACTACTATAAACCTGAATACTTCTTTAAATTTTAATTTGTAACATAACTATATTGGAAGGATAGGAGAGACAAAAGACAAAAATACTTCATTCATGTTTTAAAAAAATAACTAAGGAATCAAGTGTATGGTTGGTTGTATTATGCTTATCATATATTCAACAGATACAATCCAGGATGCTTAAAGTTAAATCTCATTCTCCCATTTATTAAGAAATTACTTAACATCTGAGTGAATGGATACTTCTGCTTTGCTCTTTACCAATTAGGAAAATTCTGTGATATGCATCATATAAAGGATCTAACACTTAATAAATGGCTAACAGATGTTAGCTGTGATTTATGACTTATATGTTATTTTAATATAAGTCATCTATGTAACTCAGGGTGATTCATTTAATGCCTTACAAAAGCATGTTTGCTCTGGTATTAAGAATATTCCAAAAATCAAGCTTACTACTGACTGACTTAACCATAAAATTTAGGTGGAGTAGCATGAATAGAACAAAATTTTTCCATGGTTTCACATCCCTGGACTCTGATTGATAATATATGGCCCCATATCAGAACAAATTGGACACTATAGAAGAAAGATCTTATTTTGATGATGCTTTCAAATAAAGCTTGGATTATCCACTGTAGAGATGATTTTCCTACTTTTGCACAAAATAATATTATAACACCTTAATTAATGAATGAACAAGCTTTTTAAAAATTTATTTGTTTTTTTAATTTATTTGTTTTGATTAATTGCACACAAATGGAATACAGCTGTTGTTTCTCTGGTTGTACACAAAGTAGTCATACCATCTGTGCATTCATACATGTACACAGGGCAATGATGTCTGTCTCATTCTGTTATTATTCTTAACCCCCCACCCCAATCCCACCTCTCCCTTCCCTCTATGCAATCTATTCTTCCTCCATTCTTGTCTCCCTTCCACCCCACATTATGCATCATCATTCACTTATCAAAGAGATCATTCAGCCTTTGGAGTTTTGGGATTGGCTAATCTCACTTAGCATGACAGTCTCCAACATCATCCATTTACCTGCAAATACCATAATTTTATTCTTCTTTATGGCTGAGTAATATTCCATTGTGCATATATACCAGTTTCTTTATCCATTCATCTATTGAAGGGCATCTAGGTTGGTTCCACAATCTAGCTATTGTGAATTGAGCAGTTATGAACATTTGTGTGACTGCATCACTGTAATAATCTGATTTTAAGTCCTTTGGGTATAGGCCAAGAAGTGGGATAGCTGGGTCAAATGGTGGATCCATTTCAAGTTTTCTAAGGAATCTCCACACTGCTTTCCAGAGTGGCTGCACCAACTTGTACTCCAACCAGCAATGTATGAGTGTACCCTTTTCCCCACATCCTCGCCAACACCTGTTGTTGCCTGTGTTCTTAATAAAAGACATTCTAATTGGGGTAAGATGAAATCTTAAGGTGGTTTTGATTTGCATTTCTCTTATAACTAGAAATGTTGAAATTTTTTCATATGTATGTTGATTACTTGTAGATCTTCCTCTGTAAAGTGTCTGTTCATTTCCTTGGCCCATTTATTGATTGGGTTATTAGTATTCTTGGTGTAAAGATTTTTGAGTACTTTGTAGATTCTGGAGATTAGTGCTCTGTCTGAAGTGTGTGTGGCAAAGATTTTCTCCTACTTTCAATGCTCTCTTTTCACATTGCTGATTGTTTCCTTTGCTGAGAAAAAGCTTTTTAGTTTGACTCTATCCCAATCATTGATTCCTGCTTTTATTTCTTGCACTTTGGGAGTCATGTTAAGGAAATCTGGTCCTAGGCCAACATGATGAAGATTTGGACCTATGTTCTCTTCTATTATGTGCAGGATCTCTGGTCTAATTCCTAGGTCCTTGATCCATTTTGAATTGAGTTTTGTACAGGGTGAGAGATATGGGTTTAGTTTCATTTTGCTGCATATGAATTTCCAGTTTTCCCAGCACCATTTGTTGAAGAGACTATCTTTTCTCTATTGTATGTTTTTGGCTCCTTTGTCCAGTATGAGATACCTGTATTTATGTGGGTTTGTCTCTGTGTCTCTGTTCTATACCATTGATCTACCTGTCTATTTTGGTGCCAATACCATGATGTTTTTGTTACTATTGCTCTGTAATATAGTTGAAGGTCCGGTATTGTGATACCCCCTGCTTCACTCTTCCTGCTAAGAATTGCTTCAGCTATTCTGGGTCTCTTATTCCTCCAAATGAATTTCATGATTGCTTGCTCTATTTCTATGAGGTCAAGTTCTGTTGAGAGTATTGAGAGAAAGCTAACCAATGCAGACTTTCATTTATTCACTGGTATTACTTCACTACAACCAGGCATAACCAAAGGATGAACACTTAAGGTATTGCAGCAAGACTCAAGTTAAATCTGCAAAAATATGAGCAGATAAGTGGAATCTTTAATCAAAATTTTTCTTCAAAACCTCATAAATAGGTTTGCAAAGATGAAGGTGGTGCTATGAGAGTTAAAGACACACAGAAGGAAGATTTCCATTCCCCATAACTGACTTCCTCACAGATTTTATTGCTTCACTCCCTTGTTCCCATTGCCTGGATCCTAAATTACCACTAAAAATAATGTTTTTATTTGCATTTCTCTTATTACTAGAGATGTTGAACATTTTTTCATATACCTGTTGATTGCTTTTAGATCCTCTTCTGTGAAGTGTCTGCTCATTTCCTTAACCCATTTATTGATTGGGTTATTTCTATTCTTGGTGTAAAGTTTTTTGAATTCTCACCCCAATTAGAATGTCTATTATCAAGAATACTAGCAACAATAGGTGTTGCGAGAATGTGGGGGAAAAGGTACACTCATACATTGTTGGTGGGGTTGCAAATTGGTGCAGCCACTCTGGAAAGCAGTATGGAGATTCCTTCAAAAACTTGGAATGGAACCACCATTTGACCCAGCTATCCCATTCCTCGGTCTATACCCGAAGGACTTAAAATCAGCATACTACAGTGATGCAGCCACATCAATGTTTATAGCAGCCCAATTCGCTATAGCTAGATTGTGGAACCAACCTAGAGGCCCTTCAATAGATGAATGGATAAAGACACCATAGTATATATACACAATAGAATATTACTCAGCCATAAAGAACAATAAAATTAGGGCATTTGCAGGTAAATGGATGGAATTGGAGAAGATCATGTTAAGTGAAATAAGCCAATCCCAAAAACCCAAAGGCCAAATGATTTCTCTGATAAGTGGTTGATGGCACATAGCGGGGGTGGGGGGAGGCACCGGAAGAATGGAGAAGAGATAGATTGTATAGAGGAAAATGAGGGGTGAGTAGGGGGCGGGGAAGGAAAGAGAATGAGACAAACATCTCTACCCTATGTGTATGTATAAATATGCAAATTGTATGATTCTACTTTGTGTACAACCAGAAAAATGATAGTTGTACAATGAACTAAAATAAAAGAAACTTAAAGATTTAAAAAATAAAAAAATAAAATGTAAAAAATAATCATAATCATAGTCATAATCATAATGTCCCTGTTTCTTAAAATACCATCTTAATTCTAAACTAGTCTCTCAACTTACCCTCTCCTAATAGCCATTGCCCTTTTAGAACGTTAATTGGAATTTGATACAGACAGAGCCATACCCTAGCCAGAAACCTAAGACCCTTTTCTCTTCTTTTTAGAACTTTTTCAAAGTAAACTTGAATAATCTACTAAATGTCAATTCCTAATAGAACTCTTCCATCTAAAAGATTTTTATAGCAGAGTGTGTTTCTATAGGAGATCATAAAGCAAACTGAGTTATTATCTACATTTATTTTTCTTGATACTTTTCTAATAATAGAATTAGATTAGAACATACAGTGTAGATCAGAGCTCTGGGGTTCACTTATTGGCACTATATGTCATCATGAAATGGAGCAAGTTATTTACCTGCTATAAAGACCATTGCCTATCCTTCTCTGAGATGGAAACATAAGGAAGCATCATAAAACTCAGTGAGTTTTAAAGTTATTAAAAGGAGAAATAAATTATGAAATGTACTTACATCATTATTTAGCTCTTGTTAATTGCTAATTGCTTAGGGAAGGGATGGATTTTTTTCCCCAAATGACATAGTACCTTTATAAAATAAATTATCTTTGAAATAGGCAAAAAAAAAAAGACTAGAATTTTCTCACTGAAGTAGAAGGCTAGTTCTCTCAACACCATTTATAACTACTCATAAGTATTCAACAGAACCAGGAGGGACAATGCAGCATATGGTAAAACAAAACTGTGACTGATAGCAATAGCAACTGAAAAGAGTTGTAGGCAGTTATAAATAACTAGAAAGTGTCTAGTACTTTCTCATGCAGTGTACCAACTCATTAAATATGTACCCAATTGATTTGACATTTTAAAAATTAGTGAAAATCTGCTACAGAACATATAAACTTGCATTGATCTCATTCCCACTCATTCAATCAACAACTATTGATGATGTCATAGATGTCAGAGATGACAGCAATTGGTATGATACAAACATGAATATGACTCATACTTCAGTTTCAAGGAACTCTCAATTGAGGGAGTGTTTGAAACATCAAATAAAACATAGTAGACCAATTTTCTTATTGATCAGGTAAGATAAACATTTTTAAGTTTACCTACAATGCTGAAATGTCAAATATTTCCATTCCCTTCTTGGATTAATAAAAAAAAAGAGTCCAACAAGCTATTAGAAGCAATTTCCTGAGAAAAGCAACTTTTAAGATGTGCAATAATGTCATGAGTCATACAGACCAATATTTTGCAACTGTGTATCCAGAATACTCTATTGATTTTCAATATGCACAACCAGGACCAAGAGGCATATCAAGACACTCAAGTACCTTCTGAATCATCTTGGATTGATTAGATGTAATACAGTTCATGATTAATTGAGAGTATACCAGAGGTGTGCTGCACTTCAGGGTTTCACTCTGTGCTGAAAAGGAGTGAGAATCACAGTGAATGGAATCTGTAATATCACCTCATATCCCACCACCTCCCTACCATCTTTAAAATCCCTCAGAGGTTCTAATTAGGGATAGGGTATTATACTAATATGCTTTAGAATGTCCCCTAGTTCTGACCACTCTCTCTCCTCCTATTTCTCATTAGCCTTCTTACTCTTTCTTTTGAATCTTCCTCTTCTCCATCACAAATGACAGATTTAGTGCCATTTCTTGCCATAATTTACTTTGCTACAGAGTCTGCTAATATATCCTGACAGTTCCTTCTTCTGGAATGTTTGTAATGCACTCTCCTTTTCACATAGCTCCTTGTTCTCCTACTTCAAGTCAATTGCATCTCCTATCATTCACTCATAATTATATTGCATCCTTTAGCCACAGGCCCTTTGCATATGCTTTCTATGCTGTCTAAATATCATTGCATTCACTCCATCTTCCTCTTCATCTAGATTTCTATAGTCATTTCACATCAGCCATCACTTTTTCAAGGAAGTTATTTGGGCCTTGTTAATTAAAACACCCTCATTATGTACTATCATAACTCAATGACTTTCTTTGACTTATCATAGTAATACATTTATTTCTGTGACTTTTTAAATAATTGTATCCTCCTCTAGAATATAAGGTACTTGGAAAACAGACATTATTTTCTTCTTTTATTTTCTAGGGTGGGCACTCAATACATTTTGTAGACTAATGTCTAGATAGTATGGTAGACCACAAAAAGTAGGCACATGATCTTAAAGTCTCAGGGATAAGCTTAAACTCTTAGGGATGACATAGCTCTTTACCTTTAATTTTCTAATTTTTCACATCTTTTGTATTTTATAATCCTTTTAAAAATAATTTCTGCCTGATGTCAGAATTAGAAAAAAGAAAAGACATTTTAATGCATTTATTAGAATTTACTAAAATGTTTTATTTGTTTAAGCTTTCATAAAATTTGATCCACTGCATTCCCATAAGGGATAATTTTCAACTTTATTCTCACATATAGTTGTGCTGTTTGTGATAGCAGTGTTATTGGTTTAAGTTTTGTTTTACATATTTTCTGTAAAAATGTTAGCTTTTTCCTTACTATACATAGGTGGATTTTTGTTTTGTTTTGCTTTTAAAAATAACTTGAGGTTTTGAAGGAATTGCATAAGTTGGCAAATAAAACCATAGATCAGTGATTTGGATCTAAGTCTATGTGTTTTAGGGAAGCCAAATAAATGTCACTGCAATTTTTTTTATTATTTATTTATTTATTATTTTGCTACTGGGGATTGAATTCAGAGGCACTCAACCGCTGAAACACACCCCTGGCACTATTTTGTATTTTATTTAGAGACAAAGTCTCTCTGAGTCGCTTAATGCCTCATTGTTGCTGAGGCTGGCTTTTGAACTCACAATCCTCCTGCCTCAGTCTTCCCAGCTGCTGGGATTATAGGTGTGCGCCACCAAGCCTGACTTACTACAATTTTTAAACAAAATTTTATATTTCTCAAATCTACATAATTCAAATCTGTCTAAATTCAAAGCATCTTCTTAAAACATTTTATATATGCATTAAATAGTATTACCTCAGTGAATGGGGGATAAGTAATCAAAAATATAATTGAAAGTAATAAAGGCATCTAAAGAAAGTAGAAGCCAATTGGTTGACCTAGATTGGAAATCTCTCATCAGTGCAGAGTAGAGATGATCATATTTTGAGAAAATTTGGACCCTTTGTTCATCTTAGAAGAGAGATTATTCAGGCCTAACAACTGCTGAGGGATTTTTCCTAGTGAGATGGAAATCACAGTATTACACAGATGTATCTATTCCTGAATAATAGGAAATGTGAGTCATGAAAATGTGAGTCAGTCACAGTTGGATAGATAGTGTTTCTGGTGGCTTCAGAATATGTTGGAACTCATGTGACATCCCCAGATCCTGGTGAGATTGGCTCTGACATATCAGGATTCCTTTCAGAGAAGATGTTTAGGATGGGGACCCTGTCAGTCAACCTTGAACCACAAGTTCCTTTCAGTCATAAGGAGAATGCTGACATTCGTCTTACAGTCTATGGAAACAGTTGTTGGGGGCCTGAGAAATTATTGATTTCATTATCTCCTTTTGAGGACATATTTGACAGTTATGAAAAATAAATACAGGATTTTTAATCAATTAGTTTAAGGCTCTATAGCTAAGGACATCCTTATTTGGAAGTTAGACCTGTTAGATCTGGCTCTCAAAACTCTTTTATTTGGGGGGGGAGGGGTATTACTGGGAATTGACCTCAAGGGCACTCAACCACTGAGCCACATCCCCAGCCCTATTTTGTATTTTATTTAGAGACAGGGTCTCAACTGAGTTGCTTAGCACCTCACTTGCCTAGGCTGGCTTTGAACTCAATCCTCCTGCCTCAGCCTCCTGTGCCACTGGAATTACAGACAGGTGCCACTGTGTCTGGATAAAACCCTGGTTTGTTATTGTTGTTCCACGCTTCTTACCTTAGACTCAACTGGCCCATTTGAGAACTGCTTAACATGTCAAAATATTGTTCATGTAAAATGGAAAAAATAGTCTTTATAACACCTTAACATACACAGTGGATTTTTTTCCTTCTTCACTTCCGTGAATAATGCTGCAATCTTTGGGTGTTTTTTCCTCTTTTAAGTCTGTTGTCTATCATACTTTTAGTTAAGGATGGAGAGACTTTTGAAATGCTGATAAAAAAATCAATACAGAGAAGAAACGACTTACTAAAATAGTTTGTTTTATATACTTAATTGGTGTCGTTCCTCAAATAAATGACAGAAGAGTAACTACATGTTTTTGTTCTATCATCAGTAACTTCATTTTATTGTTTCAGTTCTTATCAATAAGTCTTATTTTCCCAAAATAATGGTATTTGAGGAAAAATACAGCAACGAACTACTTCTTCTTAAAAATAATATGCATATAAAGTTTTAAAAGCAAGGTTATTTTTCTTATAAAACAAGTGGAAAAACCAACATAGCCCCCTCCTACCACCACCATCCTTGCTCACACACAGACACCCTTCGTTGCCTTTTGTTTATGTTATTTCAAATATATGTATATAGTTTTTGTTCTTATGTCATATTGTTTTTAATCACCAAATGTCATTTTATGAACCATTTTTGAACCTCATGTCATGTTTTAGGCATTTAGAGGATATTACCGAAGTCTTCTGGCAATGAGTGAAAAAAAGAAATTTACAGCACACCAGTCTTATATGGTCTCTATTTGAAAAGACTTGTTTAATTATCTTTTATACTGTCAGAATATATTTCAAAAGGTCTTACCTGACCTGCATATTTTTCTCTAACATTATATTTTTTATTTCTATTTATTACCTAGAAATACATAGGTACATTTTTTTTCTGATTTTTTTTTTTCCTGTTGTAAGTTTAGCTCTGATTTTTAAGCTCTACTGATTTTTGGGGGGGATGGGGAGGAAACATTTTATTTGAATTTTTTTAATTTTTAAATTTCATTTGTTCTAATTAGTTGTCCATGACAGTAGAATGCATTTAAACATTTTGATAGATCATACATAAATAGAGTGTGACATTAGTCAAGAAAATCTAAAATTAACTACAATCATAAAGTGAAACCACTAATACATTCATTCTGATGCTCCGTCATGGGACAAAAGCAATTTGACAAAGGTCCCTCAATTATAATCTCTCCAAGTAAGGGTTTTTCCTGGTGTCCAGTTGTATTAGAAATCCCTATTTCTTTTTGCTTGCCCTCCTTTTTCCTTCTTAGAGGAGCTGACTTGAAAAGGGCAGTACTTCCTTCATGCTAAATGGCCCGACCCTCATAGGCCCTCATTGGCTTATAGATGGAATCCTGGAAACAAGAGATGATGAAATGCAGTACAACAGAATGGCAGAACAGCATGAGCGTCTATAGAGTCAATATTTTAGGAGCTTCCCTGATTCCCAAACCTTCAGGTACTATTACTGAACACTTCTTGTGTTTTCACATGAATTATACCTTTTTATTGTGGCAAGATATATGAAACATAGAATTCATTCTTTTAATGATATTTAGGTGTATAGTTCAATGGGAGTAAATACAATCATACTGTACAATCATCCCTTCCTAAAACCTTTCATCTACCTAATTGACCCTTTGTACCATTAAACAATTACTCCCCAATGTCATTTTCCCTGAAGTCTTTGGAAACTAGTGTTGTTTCCTGTCTCTGTGAATTTGATGATTGTGGCATCTCATATAAGTGGAATCACACAATATTTTGTCCTTTTGTATCTGGTTTATTTCACGCAATCTGTTCAAATTCCATCTGTGTAATAGCATGTGTCAGATTCCATTCCTCTTTAAAACTGATACTATTTCATTACTGATGTGGGACATATTTTGTCTCTCCATTAATTCTCACATGGACATGTGAGTTCTTTACATCTTGGCTACGGTAAATTAGGCTGCTATAAACATTGGAATACCAATAGTTGGTTGCATCTGTGCTTTAAATTCTTTGGATATTTTTTCCAGAGATGGAATTGCTGGATCAAATGGTACTTCTATATACCACCGTTCTGGGAATCAAACTATTGAGACATACAATTTTAAAACAGTGCCTCTTCAGCTAAGACACCTAAGAGTTTATTTATCTTTGAAACTAAACAATAGTTCAACAAAGGAACTAATGCAATGGGGATATGTAAAATAAATCTTTACATTCATTGCACAGGTGGCAGACAGAGGACCTGATCTCAGGGTAGGCTGGCAATAATTCTCTGCTGCAAAAATAGCAACAGAGCTCTTCTTAAATACAAACTGGGTGTCAATTAATCATTTCCTTTTTCCCTGCCGAAGCAAAAAAAGGGTGAGTTAGGAGGCTTTTTGTAGTCATTCAAACAGAAGATAGTGGTATAGATAACATGTCAGCAATTAGGATGAAGAAATATTTGAAAACTAGACTTGGCAAAATTATTCTCCTAGAGGTAGCATAGATGGGACAATAAAAAAAAAAAAAAAAAGAATGCTCAGGTAGAGTTTTTTTATTCATATCCTGACTTCATTGTTTACCAACTCTGTGATCTGTACAAGTTTCTTAAACGTCCTGTGTCTCCATTTCCTCACTTATAAGATGATAATAATACTATTATCTACTTTACTGGTATTTGTAAGAATTAAATGAAGTAAATAAAAAATTTTAGAACAATAGAACATAGGGAGAACTAAACAAATTTGTTAATTAAACATATTTGGAAGAGGAAAACATCAATATTACTACGCAGGATTATGGCAAAAAGATTAAATGGTATCATCAATCATGATAGAAGGCAATAAAAGATAAATATATATAAGGAGCATGTTGAATTTGCATGTGAGATACATAAGCTGAAACTTTAAGAAAAATTGGAATACAGAAGCATGAAATTAAGACATAGATCAGATCTGGAGTCAAGACTTGGAGAATAATTAGTACATAGACTACATATAAAAACGTATAATGAAAAATTATCTTCTCACATGAGAGTCTCATAGTGAGTCCATAAACTTCCAGAATACCATTTAAAAACAATTTTAATCTAACAAAGACTAGATTCACCTCTAAAGTTAAAAAATATCAAGTTATTTTCAACAAAGGATATTCTAGTCTTTAAAAGGTGGCTACCATTCAGATAGCAATATATAGAAACCACATGTATCAGCCATTGTGCAAGAGATTACATTAAATATAAATACAAATTAACATAATAAAAAGCGAGGGGGTCAGTCCTCAAATGACATCATTGTTGTAGAATAAACCACTCAATGTAGATTTTACTGGGATTTTGTACTAGATAATCATGTAAAAATGGGACTTGCTAAGCTAAGCAAGAATTCCTTGGCACCTTTATAGTTGAACTATTGCAAAAGCAGTTTTGCAGGGCCTAAATAGAGGAAAACCTGTATTTACATGAGAACCCTTGGCCATCTTCTGTGTGCATTATGTACCCTGACTTGCTATAGTCATCGTATTAGAGTAAGGTGAAAGACAACACTGGGGTCAGCTGTTTGCCTTCAAACTTGCCAGGGCAGAATACTGAAGGTGACTTGAAAATCAATTTCTGCCTAAGAGTTAACACCATTCTGTGAAAAGAAGAATGTGAGAAAAGTGAACATTTACAGAATAACAAAAGCTCCTCTTGCAGAAAAGTTTCTTGTCATCAAACCACAAGGATTGGCTGAAGTGTACTTTTATGTATGGTGAGGGGCTACAGAATGTTGGTATGGTCACTTGGGACTTGGGGAACTTAAGTTGTTTAAAAAAATCAAGAAAACTGCTCAAGGAAAACAGAGCAAACCTATAGTTGATTTAAATTACCATGGCACAATGTGTAACAATCATTACAAATATTATCTGCTGTTGACAATTCAAATATCAATACATACTTTGACAATCATCCATGTCAAAAATCAATCTGATGATATTAAAGATAGTGTACAGGAAAATGGTTTTAAATAAGGCTTCTGGAGTCACTCTGATATAGGTTCAATTTCTATTTTTCCCATCTCAATCATTGTGTGAACCCCCATGCTGCCTCCTTTATCCCTCTAAACTTGTTTCCTGTATGGCATGGAGTCATCTCATAAGGACATTAAGTGGATAAGTGAGAGAATGAATATGAAGCAATTAGCACATGCATAGTTGTGGTAGTCAGGAAGGCCCTCAAGGACATCCATGTCCTAATCCCTGGAACCTGTGATTATGAAATATTACTTGCCAAAAGGAACTTTGTAAAGCGATTAAATGAATGCTCTTGAGATGAAGATATTCAAATTATATGGGTTGGCACAATATAATGAGAAATGTTCCCACAAGAAGGATGAAAGAAAGTTAGTTGGGGAAGGAATGTGAGGATGAAAGCTGAGGTTGAACTGAAACAGGACCATTCACCAAGTAATTTCAGGCAGCCACTGCAGGCTGTAAAAGGCAAGGATTCTGCCCTACAATCTCCAGAGGTAGAGTAGCGGTGCTGACTCGTTTTAGATTTGTGTTAGTCAGCTTCACGTTACTATAATGAAACACCTATGAAAATTAACTTAAAAAGTAAGAAGGCTTGTTTTGGCTCATGGTTTTAGAGGTTCAAGTTCAAGAAGTGGAGTATGCATTGTTTTGGTCCTCATAAAAGGCAGCACATTGTGGAGAGAACATGTGGTAGAGCAACTGGTCACCTCTTCACCAAGAAGCAAGAGAGGAAAAGGAACAGACTGGAGTCCCACAACTCGCATCAAGGTCATGCCTCCAATGACCTAAAGACCTTCCACTGGGTCCTACTTCCTAGAGGTTCCACCATCTCCCAATAATGCTATCTTAAGGACCAAGTCTTTGTCATATGAACCTTTGAGAGATATTCACCAACCAAACTATAGTAATTTCTGATTTCTAGAACTGTGGGATAATAAATTTGTATAGTTTCAAGTTAGCAAATTTGTGGCAATTTGTTACAGCAGCAAGAACAAATTCATACACTAACATCATAATAATTCATAAATAAATCCTAGCTGAAATTATTGAAAAAAAATACTGTTATATAAGATGAGGGACCTATGTTTTAATAGAATGGAATTTATCATGAATATATTGAAAAACATTTCTATTATCAAAACTAAACATTTAAAAATACAAAAACATATACAATGAAAAGTAAAACTATCCTTTCTGTTCTGAAATATGAATTTCAGTATATATCCTTCATTTACCAAAATTATCTACCCTGAAGGCTATTTTATACATAATTTAAGGACTTGTAGGGATATATTTCCAGTTTTCCTTTTAGACTTCTGTGCAGTTTTTGTCTTATCTTAACTCTCTCTCCCTTTCTCTCTCTTTCATACTTTGTCTCTCTCTCTCTCTCTCTCTCTCTCTCTCTCTCTCTCTCTCCACACACACACACACACACACACACACACACACACACACAATCATTTGGCTTCTTTACATGCATAGATAGATGTATATAACAATCTGTATATAGAGGTATCACCACAATATATTTAAATTTCATAATAATTATCCTTTTTGACAGACTTCATTTTGATTCATTGTACACATATGGGGTACAAATTTTCATTTCTATGGTTGTGCATGATGTACATTCATGTCATTCTTGTTAATCACACATGTACATAGGGTAATGATGTCTGCCTCGTTCCACCATGTTTTCAAACTCCCACCCCTCCCCCCTCTTTTCTCTCTACATAATATAAAGATCCTCCATTCCTCTCTCACTCCCCCCAACCAGATTCTATATCATCATCTGCTTATCAGGGAAAACATTCAGCCTTTGTTTTTTTGGGATTGGCTTATTTCACTTAGCATGATAATCTCCAATTCCATCCATTTATCTGCAAATGCCATAAAATGTTATTAAAACAACTCTAAGATTTCATCTTACTCTGATTAGAATGGCTTTTATCAAGAACACAAACAATAATTGATGTTGGTGTGAATAATTGATGTTGGTGTGGGGAAAAAGGCACACTTTTACATTGCTGGTGGAGATGCAAATTGGTACAGCCACTCTGAAAAGCAGTGTGGAGATTCCTCAGAAAACATGGAATGGACCCACAATTATCTTTTGAGAAATGTTTAGAAATGAATGTTGCAAATACTTGGTATTTGCTACATATTTATTATGTCGGGCACCCTCCTTTTCCTTCCTTTCTGTATAGATTCTGATTTCCATATGGCATCATTTTTTGTTTAGATTAACAAAACTGCTTCAACATTCATATAATGCTAGACTGCCTATTATGGATCTATTATGAATTCTCTGAGCATTTGTGCACTAGTAAAAACATGTATTTTGCTTTTTTTGTGAATGACTTTTGATAGAAACTTATTTCTGATATTTCAACATTTATTTTTCCTTTAGTTTTTAATTATTTTATTTCATTTTTTAATGAAAAAAATAATTCCAAGTTATCATTCTTCCCTTTGGAAGTAGAATGTTATCTTCTGCCCATATTTAAAATAGATTTTATATTTGGCTTTCAGTACTTCCATGTGCTGTAGACACACATGCCTTTTTCTGGCTTTATGTTGCTTGGGGTTTGTTGTGGTTCTTTAGTTCTGCAGGTTGACGTGTAACCATCCTTGCAACATGCCTGACTTACGGTGATTCCTCTTAACATTTTTTCCAGTGGATAGTGATGTAAAAGTGATAATACAAAAGCAATATCTATACTGTAGCAACCGCATTTTGATATTTTAAATTTGGAACTTTTCCCAGGCTAACAGTATGGAGTAAGATACTCTCTCCCTATGTGGGGCAGTGGCGATGTGCCAGTCACTTAATCATGAGGGTAAACAACTGTATACCTCTACCATGTGCTTTGCTTCTGTGATGTTGTATAGGTTCGGGCATTAAATACATTTTCTAGCTTACAGTTTTTTCAATTTATGATGGGTTTATCAGGATGTCATACCACTATATGTCAAAGAGCATCTGTACTTATTTGTCTCACACATTCGCTCTGTCCCCTCCGATACATCAATGACACAAATATTAGACTGCTTCATATTTTTTATTGGCCCTGAAACTCTTGAATTTTTCAAAAATTTTCTCTGTGTCTCAGTTTCAATGATTTCTATTTTAAAATATTCAATATGAGAAATAATTTCTTCTAAAATAATCTTTCTCTGTTAATCTCACCTAGGGCTTTTGCCTTTATCATTCTGAATTATTATAGTTCTCAGCTTTGGAATTCTCATTTAGTTTTTTTTTTTAATTATCATTATTTCAGTGAGACTTCTTTTCTGTTAATTCATATTCAGATATTTTCTCTACCTCCTCATTGATACCAGTAAACAAATATTTAAGCATAGCAATTCTGACATACTCATAATTTTTGTTTCTAATAATGCTTTTTTCTTGGTTATGGATCACATTTTGTTTCTTCAATCATCTAGTAAATATTTATTGTACATTGTATGTTATGGATATTATTATTGAGAATTTGATTTTTTGTGTGTTCTTTAATGGTTCTGAGTTTTCTTCTGGCAATAATAAATTTATTGATATGTCAGGTTAGTATCTTATTATATTAAGTCTTGTTTTTCACCTGCATTTTCGTTTTGATTTGTCTTCAATGTGGTTCTAGAGTAACCTTTATTCTAGAATTATAGCAACCCTGCTACAAAGATTTTGCTATATAGTATGTCTTTACAGGAATCTTGATGAAATAGTTAGGGTATTCAGGAAAACACTCTGGTTTGCTCTACCTGGTGTGAGTTTCAGCAATGTGAAACTAGATCAAAGCTCTAAGCAATGACTTGCAGAATGTTACCTTGGGCATGTGCACCTCAGCATGTGGCAAAGACATAAAAGCAAACCTACACAAAGTCCTGGAGATTTCTTTCTCTATAAACCCTGCATCATCAATTTCAATCAACTCACTATTTCTAACTCTTGTCTGTCTCCTTAGCACAGTGAGGCCAGCATGCCTTACTTGGGCTACAACTCTCCCTCCTGTTCCATGATCAAGAAGTTTCCTCCAGACAGTAGTCTGACGTCATTGTGAGGTTCACCTCCTATATTTCTCATAGTCCTGTGTTATCTGTTATTCTCATTCTAAACACTATTGCTCCACCTGTTTTATCTGGTCTTAGAGTAGTTTATAATGGAAAAGCTATTAAATAACAGACTATCATAGGCAGAAATAGAAACGGCATGTTTATATTATGTTATGCTATAATAAACATGTGTATGTTATAATATATACTGTACATAATACATAGTACATGTATAAATATGTATCTTTATAATGTCATTTCTATTATTACATTTAGAAAGTATTCTTCTTGCTCTGAAATACTACATGAACTAGGAAATATTTTTATTAGTACATTATAGTTACACATAATAGTGGAGTGCATTTTGACATAATCATACAGCATGGAATGTAATTTGCACCATTTAGGTCCCTAGAGCTCCCTCTTTTCCTCCCCTCCTCATGCCCCTGTCTGGCTTCCTCTCTCTACTGTTCTTCCTTCTATTAATTTATAGTTTTTTTTTTCTTTTGCTTTATAGATACACATAAAGGTGAAATCACTGTGGTATATTCATGTATGAACATGGCATAATTTTTCAATTTAAAATTAGATTTTAAAAATATAATATCTTCTTATAAGAAAGGAATAGGAGAAGGATAAATTATTTTTAAATAAAGGGCTTAGTTTCTCCTTAACTGTTTTATTTTCTATTAATAGGAATAAATTTATAAATTGAAATAAAAATAACTCAAGATTTAACATTCTTATGCTAATCCTGGTACACTTATCATGAGTATTGCATTGTTTGCTGGTTATTTTTATATTTTCAATACTCCATGTTACAAATGCATTCTGTTTTCAACTATCTGCCAAGAGCATAAATACTTGAGCTTTAAAATGACACTCAGCAACATCTCTATTTGTCTGAATAAATGTCTGCATGTGATATGTTTATAACTGTTGCAACACTTCTTTTCTTCACCCTGACAGTTCTGTAAAGATACAGTATATCATTATATGAAATTCAAGGCATGTTCAGCACTTTGTGCTAAGGCACTGTTACTTCAAAATGTTTACAATCTGATCATCTGCTGCATGTATTGAATCTACTATAGCCAACATTACATGTTTCACTGAACTTTATACAGCTGAGAGAAATATAGACAAAATTTTCTGAAGAATTAAGTGGGCTTAAACATAATTTTTTTATCATTTATGCTGAATTCAGTGACTGACTTTAAGTCCAAAAAATATAATTGTGAATAAAACAAAATATAAAACACAAACATTCAATCACAGGTTGGAAAATGTAAACCAATGATTTATAACAGGTTCTTTTTTTAATATAACTTTGAAATATAAAATATACAGATAAAGCTAATAGTATGTTAAAATTAACATGTTCATTAGTTTTCTGAGTCAAAGCAAAAAAAATAAAGTGAAAAAATGTATATGAACATATACCTAAAAGTGAAAACTATGTATGTGTGTGGGTGTATACATATATTGTTGACCCTTCAACAATGTGAGCACTAAGGACACTGATATCCCATATAGAAAAAATTCTGCATATAATTTTTTGTGTTAGTCTTAGTTTTCCATTACTGTTACAAAACACCTGAAAATATCAACTTAAAACAGGAAAAGTTGATATTGGCTCATAGTTTTGTCGACTTTAGTCTACAGTAAAGTTGGCCCATTAATGACCAATGTTGCATATCACAGCAGGAGCTCATTGCAGAGAAAGCCCCTTCATTTCAAGGCCAGAATGAAAGACACACAGGAAAGAACCAGGGTCCAAATAACACTTTCAAGGGCATATTCAGTGACCTAACCTTATCCCACATGGTCCTAAATCTAAATGGTTCCATTGCCATCCAATAGTGCCAAGGTGAGGACCAAGCCTTTAACACATGAGTTTTGGAAAACATTCCAGATCCAGACCTTTGCACTTTTGAACCCTGCAGACTTAACTAATGGCCTATTGTTTATTGGAAGCCTTGATGGCAATACTGACACTTATTAATAGATATTTTTATGTTATATATGTATATATATATAGAGATAGATAGATACATTATACATGGTGAAAAATATGTGAGAAACTTAAAAGATTACATTTTACTATGATACATGATTCAGTGTACAGACAAGTTTGTTCACACATCACATAGAATTTAAAGGAGGTAGTCCCAATGCTTGTCTTCACCATGGTAATAATAGAATGTGGTTAAGAATTAACAGGTTGTACTACAGTTAATTTTATACAATATGATCTAATACTGCATCTTTATGCTTATATTTCTCTCAAGTGCAAATAGTGTCCTGTATGTTCTCTGTCTGTGTGTCTACATTTTTGATAAATTTTAACTTTTAATAATAGATTTGTATATATTATGGTGGCAAATAATATAATAGACTACTACCTATACATGCTTCATGCATTCGTGACATACCTGTGTTTTTCTTAATTGTTGAATACTTCTAGACTCCATGGTTTGCAAGATTTTTCAAATTATTGCAGATCTCCAAAGCATAAATCCTCATATGAGTGAATCCCTGCAATCCAAATCCATGTTGTTCAAGGGTCACAATATACTCCTTTCCCCTTTACTTTGAGAAGATAAAAAGTAATTACTGTAGTCCTTGCAAGTCACACCTCTTGAGGCACCTCTCTTGGTAGTGGTGATTTTCTCTATTTATAAGATCTAATACAGAATCTTTCTATTTATAAGAGAATGAAGTTTAAACTACTGTGAGAAAACTTGGTAAAATTCTACCCAGAAAACAAATCACATCTTTCAGGGGAAAATATTTCATAATTCTCCTTACCCCTCATCCTTATCACCATTTAATTGTATTAGAAATCCTCTTACTATAAACCTCTAATTAATTAAAAAGTATCAATGGAATAAAGAAACTATGAAAAATCATATTTGCAAGTACTAAAAAATTGTTTTGACACAAATCACATAAGTGTTTATTACAGTTTCTTTTCATTTCTAGTTCATAACTAACCCTTCCCCTTCAGGGAATACTCTGCTGATTGGAGTTCCACACAATTTCTCTCATGTTCCACCATGTATATGCTAAAACTTCCAGTTTATTTCAATTTTAGGTGAAAGAAAAAACTAAATCAGAAAATCTCGAGTGCATAGATCATCTAGATATTCATTTTATATCCACTTAGCGAAATATTAATTTTAGCAACTGAACTTTACTCTAAATATTAGACTAAAATTCCAAAGAAACAAATTACATTCCTTTTATGGTCATATTTTCTTTGTCATATTTTCATGTGATATTCATTAAAATTGAAATTGTTGTATCCAGAATATCTTAAGCAAACAAATTTTACATGATGGCAGTGTAGACTTTGTTCAGACACCAGCCTCAGTCTCAAACTTTTGGTTTCCTATAGATCAGATGTTTTGCTATTGGAAAAAAGGATGCTGATTAAGTTAGTGAGGCAATTTCATAAAGACCTGTTAAGAGAGCTGCTAGTACACATATTTAATGTGCATTTATTTTGTTAAATTTAGGCTTTCTTAGGGTAGAATCCTGTTATGTTCGCCTCTGTGGCTACATCGTGCAGCATTTTACCTTGCAAGTAGTAAATATAGAATGAAAAAAGCTATGATCAACTCACAAAACACACTTGAGTTGCACACATGCACACACACATACACACAATTCAAATAGCATATAAAAATATTCAGCTGTACAGGAAATTAAACATTTGAAGAACTATTCAATCATCACAGAGGAAAACATAGAAAAGGATAATAATATAATTGATCAGAATTATAAAAAATTAGAAACAGATAATAATACAATAATATTTGATTCAGGAAGGATAGGACTTTTTTTTTCTTTTTTTTGGTGCTGGGGATTGAACCCTGGGTTTTTTGTATGTGAGGCAGGCATTCTACCAACTGAGGTATATCCCCAGCCCTTAGGAATGATGGAATAAATACCTTTGTACATTGTTCAAAGTATAAATTTATACATTGATTCTAGAATATGTGCTCAAAGTCTTAATAAAATTAATATACCCAAAATTCTACAGAAGTATAGATTTGTGTCAAGATATTTTCTGCAGTTATTTTCATGTCAGTACATCATTGCAAACTGCCTAAATATCTAGGAAAGATTGATTAAATAAATTTATATTCTATATAACAGAATATTATGCAGATATTAAATCATGTATTCAAATACTATTAAAATATGTAGAAATACTAAAAATATAAATTTGAACTGTGATTTATAAAATTACATATGTTATAAAACAACCATACCATACAAACTAAACAGAAACTAGAAAGAATGTTTCTATTTTTGGGTGATAATGCCTTCGATGTTTGTCTTCTATTTTATTTTTCCTATTTCTCCTCTTATCTATAAAGATCATGCTATGTACAATTCAGGGCAAGAATTGTCCTAAGAGCTTTTTCATTTTTTAATTCCTGTTTCAGTTTTTTGTTCTTTAAAATATCATGAGAAAACTAATCTCAATTATTACATTTAGTGAGGTGAAGAGATTGTGTGAAGTTTCATAACATTAAAATGCTAGCTAGCGTTTTTGCTTAAGTTTGAGGGTGTCAAATATGATAAAATGTTAGCAATAAAAAGAACATTAGAGATGTCCTAATTAAAATCCCTTCACCAGTCAGTATCTATGCACTATTTCCACATTAAGCTTTCAATGAAAATGTGTTCCAAAATTGGCACATATCTCTATTCGCTTGAGAAACAGGAACTGAAATATAGAAAATAATACAAATAATGGGCCAACATTCTTTACTCTAACAAGCATTTACATTTTAAACTTTGGCAGTGAAGTGAATATTTATTAAGCATAAAGCTTTTACAATTGACTATTAATGGCTGTTTGAATATACTTTATAAGCCCAGAGTGAATTTCTCAAAAGTCATAATTATGGAAACATAAAATCAAATATATAAAAATACCTCCCTGGGCCATTTATTATTAAAGTTTTATTTTGTCACTTTAGGTTTTTCATTTGAGATATTTACTATTGAGGCAGTTGTTTTCCTGAGTTTACAGTTAAGCTGTGTAACACAGTGTCCTCTGCATTCACTCTGAGAACATAGGAAGAGGAAATAAAATGTGGGTTCCAAGGCCCACCTATAAATAATATGTAGGGGACCATCCATGTTTTGTTTTCTCCTTGAAAAGAGTCAGTGTAGGTCATATGCTAAAGAGAACGGGGTTAGTAAATGGATGGATGCTGACTCAGTAACTCACTTTTTGAGTAGCAGCTGCCTAGGAAAACTATGCAGAGACTTTGCATGAGAAATGGCAGAAAGACTTTGAAATTATTTATAGCAGCAACTATCATTAATTATACCAAGTTATACAGAAAACAATACATTGAAGTTAGGTGCTGATATAATAAAAATTAAGAAACATAACATTAGCTTAGCAGTGAGGCAGCTGATGAGAAGAAAATGGATAGAGTGGTAGGTCTGTTTGTAATTGCAGTGACAAAAAATTAAAAACTTCCACCTGCAGTAACTTTGAAGTCAAACCAAAATTTACTAAGATTATAGTACTTAGAAAATAGATACCAGTAGGATGTTATTTTATGGACGGTTTTAGCAAACTGTTAATAAGAAAGATATGAAGTCAGAAAATAATTGGCAAATTCAAATTAGGAATGAAAATGAATAGAGAAATTCAGAAAAGTAAGTAGGTAAGAGATGGGATTTAAAAGACTTTGAACAACCAAGACCCAAAGAGATGTCTCAGAAGAATAAAGTGATTTAGCCTTGTTCCAAACATCATATGAGAGGCATGTTGTGCCCGCTCAGCACTGATGGCCTCCGGTTCACCTGACTTTAGATTGAGATGGGGAAGGCCTGGCAACAGGTAGCAAGGAAATTAAGTGTACTTGAGATCAACATCTGGTGGTTCTGGCTACTTGTAAGTAACTGTAATCAAGCAGGTTGCCAACTTGCTAAAGAATTATTTTGCCAAAAAATCACAAATCCAGATTAAATGGTTTTGACCCTACCATCTGTAGAAGAATTCTCAGCCATAAAATGGTTTCTGTAAGTTAGACAGCAAAGAAATATTTATTTACAAATGCCTACTTTGGATACAGCCCTGGAGGATAAGCAGGAACAGCACTCAATTAAATTTACTTTCTTGACAAGGGAGCTCCTCCCAGGAAATATAACCAGGTTCAATGGAGAATCTTTGTTTTCTCTCTAGGAAGTGGGACTTCACAATGTCAACTAGCTGGATTCTGTCAATGCCAAAGATTAATGGCTTCTTTGTGCATCCTATTTCCCTGTTTTCCAAAGGAAAGTTGTAATTCGGTCATTTTGTCTCTGTTAGTATGTGTATATTAAGGATCAGGGAGCAGAATACATGGGTTTTTCATTTGCAGATTTCAGAACTATCAATAGAGTTTTACAGGTGGGCCTTTTGAAGGCCAACTCTCATCCTCCAGAAGTCCAGAACAGAAATTGGATACAGAGATTGGGCAGTCTTTGTCTCATTTGGGGGCATAGAGAACATGACAGAGCATGAAAGAAATACTAGGTGACCAAAAGTAGACTGTAAGTAAGACACTACTTCACACTTATCAAACCGTTTCCATGTCTTTCTGGGCTCACAGCGAAAGCTGCCTTTCTGTCTATATTTCAGCTAGCTAGGGATCATATGACTAATGTATGTTGGTAAAATCCTCAACATTCAATCCCTGTTTTATGGTACAGGTGGTAGCATTCAAAGGTGTCAGAAACTTGTGGTCATTACCTGTAGTTAAACCACTCAGGAAGGAATAAATAATAGATAAACTTTATGTATATGAAACCACTGAGATTTTTGTTGTTACACTATTTAGAATTAACACTTTTTATCAGATATAGTTATAATTAAAAATTATTACTTGTCATGAAAAATTGAATATTAATTTTGAGAAAAAAGATATCACACTTTAGCTAACAAAGAATAAAAACTATTTAAACTTATAAACAACTTGACCATTTTGAAATTTGTTTTTAAAGTTGTCAGCCTTCAAATTTTTCAAGGCCAATTATTTAAAGAGTAAGAAAACAATTCCTCCACTCCTTTTTCAAAGAAGAGATTTTGAAAGCTATTCCATTTGGCAAGCACTGATTTTCATGGGACCTGTTTTCCTCCACAATTCAAGTAACACAGAACAGTCTATGTGAGGAATTTGGAGAAGTGATTATAGGTAAGTGTCTAGAAATAATTAATGATAACTTCTGGGGAAGCTGTCATAGGTAATATGATGCCTTTAAATTAATAACTGTTTAGATTGCTCATATTGTTTTCCACAAAGACTGCTATTCCATTCTATTTGGCCTTAATTGGTATAATTGATAACAGGTAGAGCCAGGAGTGCCATTTTAATCATGTAGGTACAGCTTTCCTGACAGAAGAAAACAAAAGAGCTGCTGTGAGTTATCTGTTATTAGTGGGGACACAGAAAAGCAAGAAAAATGACTTGAGTTTTCCTAATCTGAAAGTTTGGGACTTTTCAATCATAACTGGAAGTTTACTAATGGGTTTAAATGGTTTCTGTGTTAATTGCTAAAGAATGAATGAAAGCTAGTTGTTACATTATTTTCCATAAAGGAAAAATGAGAAAATTATTTGGCTATGGTTTAGAGATATGCACAAATTATCAAAGAAGAGAACATTTGAAGATGTTCTAAGAAACCTCTGGTAAAAAGATCATGATGACAGACATGTTGATTTAGGTTGAATGTGAGGATAGTTATAAATGGGTTTATCTCATTTCTCACTGATTTGAATCGGTTGTTCACCATGCGTCTCTGGGAGAGGAAAAAGGTTGGATGTCCAAAAGAAAAGAGATAGCGATTTTTAGTTTTCTTTTATTTCTGTGATAAAACAGTGAATCAATAGTGAGTGTCCTAAACCCTTTCCCTATAAAATGCTGCTTAATTATTGTGAGGGAATACAAGAAAACACTGTCTTTCACCTCCATCATCATTCTTTTCATATTTTCCTGTTTAAATCTGTTTTTTTAAATAACTGGAAGGCAAAATTCATTTTCACAAGAGGATCTCAGGGTTTGCACTTTCTTTGGCAATAAAAGAATGCTTACTTTCCATTGAAGAGTGTGAACTCTGAATTTTGAGGAATTTCATACTCAGTGTGTGTGTGTGTGTGTGTGTGTGTGTGTGTGTTTTAAAATGGAAAATATTTTCAGTCTGTAAACAATTTTTAACAATTGGGTCACTTTCCTTTGCGGGGAGTGGGACTAGGAGTACTGGGGATTGAACTGAGGGGTACTTAACTCCTGAGCCACATCCCCAGCCCATTTTTTATTTTATTTAGAGACAGGGTCTTGCTAAGTTGCATAAGGCCTCCCTACGTTGCTGAGGCTGACATTGAACTCAGAATCCTCCTGCCTCAGCTTCCAGAGCCCCTGGAATTACAGGCATGTACCACAGCAACCAGTCTTGTGTCACTTTCCATTAAGGAATATTTTCTGTTCAGTGCATAAGAGGGCAAACAATGCATATTCCAACATTTTCCCAATTTTCTCCTTTAATTATTTTGCTCTAAGTTCTGGCTTTAAAAAAATAATAATAATCTCCAACTACATAGTGTTAAATCAATCAGGGTAGACAGAGACTATGACAAATCCTGCTGGATAGAGAGGGGTGCTTGGTTCATAGCACTTCTGAGATTTAAAAAGACAATGCTATGCAGTTCAACTGTATCTTTGACTTTTATGGAGACAATTTTACTTAGCTCACCATTAGTGAATCAAATCACCTTGGTATTGCTGTTGTCTTTGGGCCTCCTTTCCCACCTTTCCCCTAGTTTGTCTCTAATTCAAGTCTCCTATCTTTATCTGTACCTTTCTTTTTCCTGACTTTCTTCAGTCAAAGGGAGAAAAGTATCAGTCACACTTAAGGTGCTTTTTCTTCTAAACCTTTGTTTTTTATTAGTTTTCCTATTCTGGGACTTGGCTGCTGAATTTAACTTCCTGTCTAGCACCACATGCCTTTGCAACTGCACCCACTTTTCTCTGCATGCAAGTACACCCAGGGCCTGACTTTTCTGAAAAATGAAGCCAAAGCTGCAAAAAGTATTTCATGTTACTCTACTGCCCTTTCTCCCAGTTGATTTTCTCTGTTTTGCAACTATACAAAACTGTAACAGTGACAATTAACATTTATGGCCACCATATTAGTCCTAGCCTTTCTTTCCTTAACTGTACAAATCTGACTTCCAAGTGCATCACTGTAATGAATTTGCCCTCTCTGAGTCGCTCCTATTTCCTAATTACAGAATCCCATGGTCTTTTCTGGGTCCTCATTTCTCAAGGCCCTTGCTACATTCACTAGTTTGTACCTTCACCCTCTTAATGAAACCTGCTTCCTCCCTGCATTCTGTCATTGTGCCCTATATTGATTCATCACATTTCTCACAATTTTTCCTATGTCCTCTTCTACTAACTCGTCCTTCCTGCATTTCATCATCATCTTTGAAAACACCGTGTTTCGGTTTGTTGCAAATACACTGATTTTATGTTCTTATTCCCGAATTCATGAATTATTTAGGTTTAAAGAGTACTCCAAACTGTATTTCATGGTTCTTGTCTTTTCCTCAGAGCTCCAGGGACATGGACCCAACATGTAATCAAATTCTCCTTCCATAGATGGTGCTTCCCCAGAATATAACCCTATTTTCACCTTGCATGAATTTATACGGTAATGCTAATCCTTCTTCTAGTCATTGATTTAACTCTTCCATCCCTGTCTCTACCATATCAGGCAAGATACTAATTCTCAACTTTTTTCTTAAAAAGTATCTCTTCTGGGTTTAGGAAGAGCTGAGGAATAGCCCAGTATGAAGGTGAAACCAAAACCTTAAGTTTGTATCGCAACACAAAAGAAAAACCCAGCACAAACAATAACAGCAACAACAAAACAAAGATCTAAATGTGATTGAGTACAAAAGTAGTTTCAGATTACTATGATGATCTCAGTACAGAATTCTTCATAAGGCAGCGCAAAATATCTACTGAAGTTGTATTATCTCTGGTTTATAGCCAACTGCATGTTAAAAAAAAAGATTAATACTGTTTATTTACCACCTGTGTCAGTCTTCTTTCATCTCTTGCGCCAATTGAGTAGATCACTCCAGTTCCCATCAGCAAGTCAACAATACTTACTCATAAGAACACCCCCAATTCAATAACTTCAAGTTTGCAAATCCACCTGCATTTGTATCCACCCTTGTCACCTCCTTGTCTGTTTCAATGGAAGATTTAATCAAGCTTTCCACTTGCACTCAGTCTTTATCATCTCCCACTCTCTCACTTATAGTTTAATAAACTCAATTCTATACTGTATTTGAGACAAAGCAAGACAAAATAGGTAAAATAACTACATAAATGCTCACCTCAGGTGCCACATTCTCATTTTCTAATTTCCCATTACAAATAAAATTTTATAAGAACGTGTGCTCACTTTGCTGTTTTCTCATTTCCTACTGGTCTCTCAATGATTTAAACTTGAATTTTTATTTTCCTGTTCAGAGGTTTTCTGCCACATTTAGGGTTCCTCTTTTTACCCTTCCACAGGCTTTCCTACCTTACCAAAAGACAATGTTATTCACGGTGTGATTACAAACCTCTTTTCCTCACTCAGCATTCCCTGGTTAATCTTTTCTACTCCTAAATCCATTCATTCTGGTATGACTCTAACTACTAGTGATGTAAAGTAAATAAACTATAGTGAATATAGAAAACAAATGTGCAGGAAGGGAGGCAGAAATAATCCTCTATAAAGAAAATCCACACAGATGAAACAGCTAGAGAAAAACACTAAGACGGATAAAAGTTTGGTGTATTTTATGGTGGGAAGAATTCTCATGTGCAGTCCATAGAAAAGGAAGTTCAGAGTAATGTGAAGAGATGGCAAAAATCTAGAGAGCTGTCAGAACTCTGGGTAAGAAACAACAGGCATTTAACTTTGAAAATATTTCCAGATTATACCACACTTATTTCCTGATTCATGTATCTAAGTATTTAGCTAACTTTGCATTTGAGTAATATTCTGATGAACTTAACCAGTCTGGAATCTTAACCTCTGAACATAAGATGGGAAGAAAGAAAGCAATGTGTGCTGGTAAACCACAAACTTACTAGTATTTCTCACCTACCCCTACTTCTTCACCCACCCCACATGAAATCTATTGGCATCAGCTGCCCCCAGTATTCCTTCCCCTCCCATCTTACAATGCAGTTCAGCAGCCTGCAAGCATCCTAGCCAACCATTGGTCCAGATAATTAGCCTGGAACCTCCTCCTATGTCCTTGGTCCAATTGCTACTAGCCCGCGAAATTCAAACTATTTAAGAGAAACTCCCTGGTCACTTTCTCTCTCTCTCCCCCTATCCCTGAGAGTGGACACTATGCTCCTCTGCCTCTCTCTTTCTCCCCACCCCCACCCCACCCTGCAGGCGACACTCTGCCTGTCTGCTTAATAAAATCTGCTTGAGTTCCTGCATCGGTAGTGGTTTTCTGGGTGCTTTCATTGGTGCTGTGACTCAGATGGGCTCTTCTACTATCACTTAGGTGAGTGGAATCCCATCTCATGCCCCAGACCCCCAGATGCTGGTCTCACCTTCCATTCACCCGGACACTCTCCTCCACATGCAGACATTGGCCTCATTCAGTAAATAGCGTCTCCCCTGGCTTTTGGTTAAATGACTGGTGAGAACTGGGAAGTGACTGTTGAGTGTCCAGCACCCCCAGGGCTCTCCGTGGGTGGGAGGAACCCCCAGCTATTATTCTTGCAGCTACAGCTGAATTCCTATGCTGATTGCTGGGGGAGAGTGCTGGGCTGATGGAGACTCTTTCTGAGAGGCCAGAAAGCTCCAGACTGACTGGGGATTCTTTCCTAAGAGCACTGCCTCTTATGAAACCTACTCTGGTCCTGGGTTTTCTCTAAAACAGCCCCACCGCAGGGCACCCAAGTACTCCTACCAGCTTAGCCTCCATGCTTACCTAGTGGTGGTGACGACTCCCTGGATAACTCATCCTTCACTTGGGTGATTCCCTGGGGGCTAAGGGACGCTTTGCCTCTGTGTTCACCGAATTCTCTTGCAAGGGGTGACTCACTCTCAATCCCCACCCAGACCCCCTGGGTTGCCTCTTAGTTAAATGAAGAGTCCCTCTGTCTCACCCTGGACCTCAAACCAAATGGAACTTTAAATCCCAACACATTTATGGATCTTTTTAATTTCTGAGAGTGCTCAGGGAAATGAAAAGAGATTTCCCTACATTCAAGTTTTCTCTTTCTTGCCATCTTTGCTCTTCCTGCAAACCCGAACACCTCCTTTTGGCTTCTTCTCCACATCCCCCTCCTCCTCCTCCGACTTTGACCCAGCTGACAAATCACCCCCATACGGGTCTCCTGTTACAGAGGCCCCTCCAGCCCCTGCTCCTCCATATCCTTTACCCCATCTGTTTCTGCTTCTGCTCCCCCACCATGTGGTCCTGTGCACATGTTCTAGTCCCCATTCAGGAGGTGGCCAGAGTGGAGGGAGTAATCCTAACCAGTCCAAGAGCTTATGTCTCTATAAGGAGTATGATATAGCAGCCACATTTCTCAAAAGTAGTGGGAGATAATGTTTCATAAACTTCTCCTGGGCTGCAACACAGACTTTCTCTCTCTCTCTCTCTCTCCCTCTCCCTCCCTTTCTCCGCCTTTCTGTTTCTCATGCTCTCATGCTATTTTACTAAAATAATTAATGGTCATTATCATTTTTTTCTTCTAGGATTCTTGTTTTGCTTTCTTAAATAGTATATTTTTTGAGCTCACAATTATGATCCTACATATGTTGGTTAATGGTTTTTTGATCAGTTCTATTTTTATTCAACTCTAGAGTTATTTTCAAACATCGATAACATTGCAGTGGAGACTCACCTACTAAAAGCTACAAGGTCTTTGTTTTTGTGTTATGTGTATGTCCTGCTGTCTGATATCATGTTGTCTATGTGCATCCAAATATAGTGCTCATAAATTAAATTTAAAAAATGGATCCAGATACCTTTAATTCATGTGATTTAAAAAGGCTCAATTTAAATTGGGTAAGCAAATGAAGGTAAAATGTCTTTAAAATTACTTAACTCACAAGTCTCTAGGTCAAATTAATAAAATGTTGACATCTATAACATGTCTAATATCAATTATTTCTAGGACTTTTCTTCCACAGGAAAGAGACAACAGATACTATTCAATACTTGTCTGATATCTTGTTTTTTACAGTAAAATAAGTAGATTTGACATGTATGGGATTACTCAATTGTGTTTGTTAGAGACATTTGATTAATTTACAAACTTAAAATACTAGCTGTTAAATAACATTGAGTACTCTTAACTCCTTAAAATCCATGGGGTAACATACTTGAACATCGTTGGTGTTTTCACAGATTAGTAAATAAAAAGGTTTTAAAATTACTTATGTCATCACTAAAAACAAGGTTACTAGGACTTAAGTTCTAACAGGTTCAATTCTATATACAGAGGGATCCAAGAATTTTGACTGTGTTTCAATTGGAGTACTGTAAATAGCATGACATTTCATCTTATTAAAATGGAGTAATTTATCTAAATTCAAAAATTTCATAAGAGTTGTTTCAAAATGTGAAAGAGAAAATAAAAGTTTCTACGTACAGAAATATGTTTAGTAGAGAGTCTTGGTGTGATGAAACCTGGATGGGATCCATGGTCATTGCCTGCTGACTCTCCCGTCGTGGGAATCTGAGCCGCCTTGACCATGCCTCCTCATCCCTGGCCAACTGGCCAATATCCACCATAGGGCATTTCTGCCTCTTGTAGTTGCCAACTTCCTCACCCACCACAGAATTCAACTCTCGACAGCCTTCCCTCTACTGGTGGTAAGTCCTCAGAGCTCTTCTACAGTGGCCCCTGAATTCACTCTCTTTATCTCCAAAAACCCCAGCACTGGGTCAGGGTCTCCTTTGGCTTCAGTCTCAGACCTGTCAGGGATGGTGATGAACCTCACTGATGGTCTGCTCCTATGTGGGAAATCAGAGAGGTTGTGGAGATGCCCCGTCCTCTCCTGTTTCCCTTCTCCAGGCTCCTGGGAACTCATAGCCAAGAACTCTGCCCAATCTAAAATTCTCTGCCACCCCCACCCCATTGGTTGTCTCCTCAGAAACACTTGGCCTCTCCATTTGACTCCAGATCTCAAACCTCACAGGCTCATTTTCTATTGCAATGCAGTCTGACCCCAATATAAGTTAGATAATGACTTCTCTTGGCTGGAGAATGGTACTTATACAACTTCTGTCACCTCAGCAGCAAATGGGTAGAGATTTCCTATGTTCAAGCATTCTCTTCTCTCTGCTCTTGCCCCTTTTTGTGTCAATCAAAATAGTAAATTTTATTGGGGATTTATTTATGTCATTTAATGTTCTATAACTGGACCTGAACCTTATGTTACCTTCTCCACTGAGATAAAAATGTAAATGCATTTCTAAAGGATAATGAGAGCCTGATCTGTTTAAAGGTCTATAACATGAAACATGAAAACATTTTGCCATTTTCCCACACAAAAAGAAAGTTAAAAGCTCTCTCAGTCTTTCCTTGATTTATTTTTGAATGTAATATCATTGTGTAAACTAATGTTCATATGGACTCAGGAAGCAATATATGTAAAGAAAGAGGCAAAGATCAGCATCAGCATTAGAACACTTTACCTAAGATTTGTGAAAAGCCCCACCTTACCTGAGATAAGACTCTGCCTCCCACCTTGCTGCATTTAAGAATGGCTCCAAAATAAGCCAGACTTCAGCTTATTTAAAGTTATATTCAAATTATTGGTTTTTTGTTGTTGTTGTTGTTGTAAAATTACTGTGATTTCAAACGGGATATAATACATAGCTTAGCCATTACACAAACTAAATGTTTTACTATTGTTAATTCCATTTTGTATTTTCCTTGTAAACTCTATAACTGTTGCCTGATTAATGTTTTGAAGAAGTACTGCTTCAAGAAAAAACAACCTAAATTAATTTAAGATAATAAGCCATTACCTATAGGACAGATATTATGGACCCCAATTAAATAAAAGGGAGTACATAACTGTAAATTCATAAACATTAAAGATAAAGCCCAGTACTCTTAATTTAAGACTGATGAGTCTAGCTTTCTGGATATTTAAGATCAAGATTAACACAAAAGGGTCAAGAAAAACCTGTATTTGGCTCTTGCCCTCGGAGTCAGCTGAACGGGAATGGGAAAACTTCTCTAAGGAATTGTGCTACTCTGGGGCACACGACCTTCTGCTCAGGGGGATTGATGAGACCACTAGAGGATGAAAAGCCCATCAGTGCACCTGCTGCAGAGAAGGGTCATTGGAAAAGGGAGACAACCCTGATGCTTCCAAAGGAAGCCACCTCATCAAGGAGACCCTACCTAGCAGATGACACTAAAAGAGCTAAGAAGCTGCTCTTGAGTTCCCCAAAAGTGACACCTGTGGAAACTCAGCTGACTCTTAACAGCAGAGATGAACAAGGTTAGTTTGACAGCTTGGTCTTGAACACCTAGCAAAACAGTTAAAATGCAAACAGCATTCCTGGTCATTTAAAAGAAGAAGCAATAATTGAACACAACTTAATATGTACACTTATGTTAGCCCAAAGAATAAGTAAGACTGGAGGCTACTAAAGAAATTCTTAGTCAGGAGTGCCTGATAACCATCAAGAGAAACTGCCAGAGTCAGAAATTTTTGGTTGTTTTAAGGCCTACAGATCTTCCTAAACAGGACCATACCTGCTAATTTGCCTACAGAAGTTCCTTCAAGATCAGATACACAAGTTCCGGAACTGGCAGACACAAAAGTTCACCAACCAATTAGTCAATCAACCACTTCTCCTTTAAGACTACCAGCCCCTGACACCCAAAGCTGAGACCTGGGATTCGCTATTGACACCTCCAGATCCAAAAACTGCTCCCATATAAGGCCCTCCCTAATCTTCTTCTTCTTCTTCTTCTTCTTTTTTTTTTTTTTTTTTTTTTAAACAGGAATGAGACTCTAACCAGCAGGAAGAAGCTATAGAAGAAAGACCATCGTCCCACCCCCAGTATCTATAAAAACAAAAAGGAATCAGCTGATGCCAGTATTCCTCCCCCTATCATCTTACAACCTAGATCATTGGCCTGCAAACATCCTAGTCAGCCATTGGTCCAGATCATTAGCCTGTGAACCTCCTCATATGCCATTGGTCCAATTGCTATTAGCCTGCGAAATTCAAACTACTAAAGATAAACTCCTGGGCCATTTTTTTTCTCTCTCTCTCTCTCCCCCAGCCCTGAGAGTGGACACTCTGCTCATCTGCCTCTCTCTTTCTCTTTCTCCTCTCTACTCTCTCTCTCTGTCTCTATCTCTATCTCTATCTCTATCTCTATCTCTATCTCTATCTCTCTCTCTCTCTCTCACCCTATGGGCAGACAGTCAGACACTCTGCCTGTCAGCTTAATAAAATCTCTTGTGTGAGTTCCTGCTTTCAGAGTAGTTTTCTGGGTGCTTTCAAAATCAACCATAATTATTAACAGTGATATATTTGTCTACTGATCTCCTGCCTTATTCCCATTACAACAATACTTATCACAAAAATCTCCTTTTTCAATCATTATAAAATTTCTTAGTCTGTTTAACTTCCAAACACATGTTCCAGGAGAAGAATTTTCTCTGGAGAAGGGTCTCAGGAGTTCTCAGAGGGAAGTGGGGACATGACTCAGTGATAGCAGAGTTCGTGGCATACGAAGAATTTCAGATAAGAATTTCAACACAAGTCAATCAAAGGCATAAATGGAGGTTTATTTAGGAAAGTAGATACACATTCATTTAGGAAAGTAGATACACATTCAAGAGAGAAGGGGTGTGTGTGTGTGTGTGTGTGTGTATGTGTTGGAGGCAATCTCAAAAGAGATAATGAATCTCTGGAGTAAAGCAAGGAGTGTGCACTCAAGGGAGAAGGCAGGTCTTCTCCAGGGGAGAGACAGCAACTCCTTGGTGTGGAGTATCAATATTTATAGAAGACCAGTGCTAGAGACTGGGCAAGAGGCAGATGCAGGTTGGAGCTTCACAATTTCAGGCCAGGTTTTCCTTTTCTTGCACATTTCCCACATTTTACACGGGCATGTTTCTTAAGCTCAAGATTTACAATTGTGCTTTCTGCATCTCAATGGCTTGTGGGCATTTCCTTTAAGATTCAATCTATCTCTTTCTTCATCCTAAATCCCATCTCAATCACATTGTAAGAATGATACTTTAAAGACACAAGATGATCCTATAACACCCTTGCATAAAAATCCTTAACAATTTGATATCTTATGCAGACTTTATCCTCAACATAGTTCCTGGAAAAACTTGTGAATAATTTGTTCAAATAGTATAGAGTTGATCTTTAAGCAATATGGGTTGAACTCAACACTCAACAGTTCCCTTAAATATAAATTTTCTTCGGAGATTTGCTATATTTTGAAACTTACAGATGAATAACTGAGAAATATTGGGAAATATTGAAAACAAATTAGGCATGTCATTAGTGCATAAGACATATAGATAATAGTCTACTTTTTAATTTACTATCACAAAATATACACAAATATATCATAAAAAGTTAATATTTATCAAAACTTACATAAAGTCAGTTCATGCATGGTGTCATTCATGCTGAAAAGAAATGTGAACAAATGTAACAGTGCAATATTAAGTCATAACTGCTTACTGTTAACTGTATTATACGTTCTGCCACTGTAACAACTGTGTAGCCACCTCCTCTTCCTGCTGTAGGATAAGTGTTGTGAGTAGCCACTTAAAGCTCAGTGATGCTGATTATTTCCTGGTAAGAAGTTGCTCTTACTTTATATTGCTTATCAGAGTAAAAGGTGATGTCTCACAGTTCTCACATATTTTCACTATATATGTATAGTACACAAAATATAAGCTAGTGAATGGTTTCTGATCAAAACAGGCTATTAGTATAAGTTCTGGAAGATTGAATGAAACTTGGATTTTTGATTGTGCAGGGAGCTGATGTTCCTAAACTCAATGCTATTAAACCTCAAGTCATTCAATGTTCAACTATATATATATATATATATAATATGTACATATTATATATATAAATAATATATATACATATAATACATAGATACATATGTATTTTGCTAAACATGAACCTTTTGTTGTAATATTATTATTCTCTTAAAACTTAATTTCTAAAATTATTTTTTTGATAACTTGGATTTTGCACTATTTCATAAGAGTAACAGGCAAGGATTAAAATAAAGAAGTCAGATAAAGACACACTGAAATTTTAGATATTTAATTTTCCCTGGAAAAGAAAATATTTCCCAAGTGGAAAAAGGAAAGGTTAAACTTACAGTGAACAAGCCTGGAAGAAGATATAACTCCGAGGAAATGAATGGAAAAGACATCCACAGGGCTTCAAACTTACAATATAATATTACAAAATATTATAACTCTATTTTCACTATTGACAAAGTGACTTAAGCTTTTAAATCCTATACATAACAGCTTCAAGTTATCAATATGTGAAAACTGATAATTGACATTAGCTTGTGAATATTTAAGAATTGTGTAGACTTGGTCCTAGAGAATTTATTCTTGCAAAAAAAATAAAAATAAAAGGAGAGGGGTCAAGGGTCCTGTACCTGAAAGTTAGATGTGCAGTAACATTATGATTCTGGATTTCATAGAATACATGTATATGAGTATATGTTTATATATGAATATAAATGATTATGAGAAAAATTTAAAAATAAACTTTATAATTTTGCTCCATCTACATGCTGATGTTTTATTTTAATTACATTTCAGTCTTTACATATCTCTAAAGAAGAAAATTCTGGAAATGATTTCATTGCAAAAGGGTTAAGATCTGGATGTAGACTCTCCAAATCCTTGGCTCACTGATAATACTATATGTATGAGAGACGGAGGAGTTTCCACAGAGATGCCCTCTGATACTGAGAGAAGGGACTATTGTTAGAAAACAGAACAGATCCTGATAAGATTTAAATGTTTGTTGTGTCTTTGAATATATTCTCCAGCTCACACACAGTCAGGAGGTTTATGAAATCTAATTCAGTTTTAACAAAGGAAGAACAAAGAGATGGGATTCCTAGTCCTATTTATTGAGACATACTCTAAGGCCATATCGTTATAAATGTTATGCTACTAATACACATAAATGAAAGTGAATACAGAGGTCATTTCAATATGAAAGCCTGATATGTGATGAGGGTGGAACAAAAATCAGGGTATAAATAAAGAACTTCAAAGTAAATGGTGTTAAAAAATAGTGCATTACATCAATAAAAATATAAAAGTACAGGCAGATGCAAATGATATGTGGATAAATTATATGTAGATAGATATATACATGCATAAGTACATTCATACAAATAAAATCAGAAAATATAGGGCAATATATTTGTGGTCATGGTTTTAAGAAAAACAATAGTTTTTTACAAAAAGAAGAGTAAAAGTTGAAGAATTAAGTAGGTAGCTTTAACTATATTAATGAAATGATTCCTGGTCAATGAGGAACAAAATTGTGTAAAGACATATTTGCAACAGAATCTGGGAAGAGAATAATATCTAGAACATTAGACTATTTCTAGTAAATAAAGCAGAAAAAGATAAGGAACCTAATACAAATGAACATAGACTATAAATAACAAATTCACGGATAGAAGGCCAAATCACTATAATCAGAAAAATTAGGAAGTTCAATAGAAGGAAATATTATAATATGAAGAAATGGAAATCTTCATGCCTTGCTAATAGGGTACAGTACCCTGATGAGATTTGGTTTCAATATACAAACTCTAAAACCACTGTTACAGTTGACTTTCAGTAAGGGACAATTCACAGAAGCAGAGATCCAAATGATTAATAAAAAACACAAGGTATTCAAATTAGTCCTGAAGAAGAAAAATACAACAATGAAATATCATTTTAATACATCAAATATAAAATAATATTCTAAGTTTACAAATATCTGATGAGATAGTAACCTGCATATTGTTCTAAATATTACATGAAGTTGCTGTAACCTTTCTGAAAATCATTTTGGTATTCTTCATCAGGGTCTTTAAAAGCTTCAAAATCTCTGCCTAGGAATCTCATTTCTAGAATTCTATGGCAAAGAATAGTCAAAGTATGTATAAATATATTTTTAATGCATTATTTCACAGACTGAGTACTGGAACAAAACCTAAAATTTCAGCAATAGAGCAAAGTTTAAATAATTAATGAAAATCTATCAGGTGTAGTTGTGAAAAATTGGGGGGAATTTTAAAGAATTTTTAAAAATCCTTATATTAAATGGGGAAAGGCATAATGAAAAACCCTATTATGTGAAAAGGAAAAATAATTATATATTAATAGTCGTTATGTATTTACTCTGATAATAAAGCACTAGACAGTAAGAAAGAAATGAGGATATGATAATTTACCTCTAAATATTCAACACTTAGTCCAGCATTTGGTATATACTAGCCACTCAATAAATGAGTAAGAGAACACATTTACATTTATATTTATTTATTTGCTTTTCTTATATTTTTCTACAATACAGAAATTATCACCAATGAGCATAGTTTTTATAATATTACTTTAAATACTGTATCTATTCATCACAATTTCCTGTAAGATTTAGGAATAAACATATTCTTTGCTTTTCTCTATTGGGTTATGGTTGAAGAATCATATAATTTATAAATAACTCTGATTTTCACTGAAGCTCTACCTTATTAAGTCTGTCCCACATGCTGAGAAATACTATTGTCAATCAGAATTTATGTCTTAGGTTGGGTCACTTGTGGCAAATAAATTTTAATATATTATTAATTCAACTTTCTTTTTTGATTTTGTCAGTAATATTTAACCCTCTTCCCATATTAAATTTAATTTTTAAATTACAAATTATCTTCACGTGCATAAACTTAATATGCATAACAAATATAACATTATGTAATAATGTAAAAATGTTCTAATTTACAACTAAGCTGTTCTTTTAAATTAAACATATTATTCAATGATATAAAAGGTATTTGCTTTGGAAGAATGAATGCCAAATTATATTTTCCCTGCTGAGCAGTGATTATATTGAGTAATACATTTTACTTCTGTGTGCACACTCAGGTAAAATTGTTCAAATATTTAGCTTTATGTTTTTATTCCCATTTACCTGAGTGATAATTACTATGTCAGAAAATCAAGTTAAAGGAGCGACTGTAAATATGCAAATAATTTGTAACAAAATCAATATTTAATAAACTTTGCATTTAAAAAATGAGTGAAGGATAAAATGTGCTCTTTGCAGTAGATTTAACTCCAACTTTTCAATTTAAGGCTTGAGTTTCAATTTGCTGAGCAAACTTTCTCTATTTGGACATGTTTTCTTCTCTTCTGGCTCAGCTCCATCTCTACTGATGCCTAAAGGATTTGTGTGAGTTGGCTCACATTTACAAAGCACCCAGTGTGAAATGGCATTTCACTCCCTGTACATTCAGTTTTTTCTATTCTTTTTCTTTTGTTATTAGTTAGAAATTGAAAGGAACTTCACACGGAGATGCAAGTCATCCAGAATACCTGTCATGGAAGAATAACATGCTTTTCTTCTATTAAAAAGTAAATTATAGCAGAAACTGGTTGTCTGCCCTCGACCATTGAGACACGGTCATGAAATTAAAAAAAAAATAAAATAAATAGAAAAGGAAAGAAAAGAAAACATCAGTAAACTCCATTATGTCTTAATATAAAATAGTAAAATTGAATGTTGCTTATTTAAATCAGCTAACCTGAAACTGGTCAAGAAAATGTCTAGCTATATGTAGGGTATTTATTCAGAAATAAGAGTGAGAAAGTAAAAGAGAGAAGTGGTTCTTTTATGACAATGACAGATTTGAAGTGATTCTTTTATCCAAGAAATAACAGCACTATTAAGTAACTTCAAATTCCACATACATTCTACTTGTCAACATTTTGTCACTGAAAAGCATTAGCTTGCATTTTAGATTCTAAAGAATATAATCTACCATGTAACCAAAGTCCTCCACTGCCCCTATTCTCTGAAGTTTTATGAAAATGAAGTTTTACTTGCATTTCATGGATTGGATCTAAAACAAAGCTGCACTGGAAAAAGCAGCAAATCAACTCAAGTGAGAGATTCTATTAGAGATCGACTTCTATTAGAGATTACTGAGATCTCAGTAAAATCCTGAAACAAAGGATATTTGAGGTCCCTCTAAGAAGAAGTTGGAAAATTCAAACAGATGAATATATATACAGGATCAGAAAAATTTACTTTGCCATGCCAGGACAAAGTAGAGTGTTTTCATTTTCTGTGTACAAAAATCACTAATTAACCAGAAAAAAATTACTACTTTAAAATACATGTACAGTTTCAGTAACGTACAGTTGAATGTGGTTTTGACAAATCAATGCAAAAAAAAAAAGACACTTGGCTTTGAAAATACCACTCTTCACTCTTCGTTAACTTCTTTCTTAATTTTAGCTTAATTTTATGCCAATATACACTAGCATGATAACTGAACACTACCTCTTTTTTAAAATCAAAAGTCACCTGAAACTTTGCTAAAGAATGTATTTTTTTCCTGCATAATCCAAAATAACACTCAATTAAATCACCTCAACACTTTGAAGCATCATAATATTCTAGGGAGCCTCTAGCTACCAAGAGAGACAAGTCATACTCTGTAGGATACTATATTAGAGAAGTTTACATCCTAAGGCAGGACATTTAAGAATGATCAAGCCAATTAAAAACTGTGGACCTCATGCTCTAAATTATTTGCTGTGTGCTGTAGAGACAGAGAGAAGTGACCCCAAATCGTGTATGGCAAGGAGGAAAGGAAGTAGCATTGGAGACATTAATTCTTAATTCTACTTCTCAATATGTCACACTTTATCTGGTGGCAGCGCAAGGTGTTGGGCCCTCCTTAACTCATCCACAGAGATCACTAACTATGAGAAGTCTGACATACAGACCCTCTCAAAGGATTGCTGAACACAAGAGATAGTGTTAAGCAGGCATTTGTATCTGAGGGAGTCTTGTGAGTACTCTTAAAGATAAGAATCATTTATCATAGGCTCATTTATTTTTTAGAAGCCTTGTTTTCAAGCCTTGAAGTTTGCTGACTTTCACTCTGAAGGAGGATAAATGATTTCCTTGTTTACATTATAAATTTGCTGAGAAAATATTTTTTTATAGTATAGAAAGTAAATTCCAGTGCAAAATACTGGGATTATTATGACCTACAAATTAGCACCACTTTAAAATAATGCAATTAGTGACATATTTCTTAGCACAGAAATTGTTCTGCTTTTCATCCATATGTTCTCTTACCGAATGTCTGACACTGTATTTGCATAGATGTTTCTTTCATTCTTTTTTTTTTTTTGAAAGACAAAATATACCCCACTTTTGTCTGCCTCTCTATATGGATGGATGATATATTATACTTCAGAATGGCTGTACTCTCCTGTTGTAAAAGGTTTCCACTTGAATAAACAATGAAACAAATATGTCATGCCATACTTCTTTACTTCTCAAAATACTTCTCATTTGAATGTTTCTCAAATCAAGATATATCCTAAATTGCTGTGTGCATTGATATAATTTTTCACACAAAATGTGAAATCAAGGTTTATAGCATTGGTTATTACTGATGGTGCCTTAGAATTGATAAAACATAGCATCTTAAGAGTATTTACCAATAGATGAAAAGTCACTATCTGCTTCTGTAAATTCCTAAAAAGAAAGGTATTTATGCTCTATATTACTAAAATACTAATCCATTTTATTTACTTTGACAGTATAGAATAATTCTATGTTGAAATACAGTCTCACTTGCCTTAATCCTGATATAGCATTAATATTGAGTCATCAAATTAGTATTTTCCAAATCAGTGTTTTGCTGCAATGTATAATTACACATGGATTCAAACTTTCTGGTAATAGAAATGATTATTTATTCAGAATTTTCAAAATATTTCAAATATATCTAAGTTTTAACATTTGTGACTTAATAGCTGACTGCGTACAAAGTAGTCAAGCTGTAAATTAGTCTTAGGAGAATTTGATAGCCTTTGTTGTATATAAGGAGGATCTATATTTTAGACAAAGGGAGCCAACAGCTACTGTTTATTTGCTTGTTGTTGCTATTTTTTTATGTTTCTAACTTGATCTATTTTCTCTCTTAAGAACATTAAGGGATCTGAGACAGCAAGCCAAACAGCGATTTTCAATTGCTGAAACACTTGAGGAATTGTGTTATGAGGGGAAAAGGCAGAGACCAAGATTCCAAGAAGCAAAGACAAGTTTTATCCTGAGGAAAGAAATTCAGGGCTGAATCTTTCCCCCACATTTTGTAATGAGGCAAGGTTTTGTTGAGTTTTAATCCTTTTTTTCCTTATTTTTTGATAGTAATTTTACTCACATTTTTCTGACATGTTTTTCCAAGATTCTCATTGTAACTTACACAACAGTTTAATTTCCTTCTTTAGTGGAACTGATTTCAGTTAAGTTGCTCTAATAAAAACAATAGCAGGAGAGCTTAGAATTTGATTTAGACTCACCTATTCTTTTCAAGTGAATATTCAAAGTTCTTACTATTTATTGATTATATCTGTATTCTCTTTCTTTAACCCCCAAAACCATGGTGACCTCTTTGAATTTTCTAATTAAGCTACAAAATTTAGAACACAATAGAATCACTTAGACACAGGTATAAGCCTTTAAATCTTTAAAAGAGACTATTACCCACACGGTGCTTATAGGAATAGATGAAATCAGAATCTTAAGACAGAATTACATTACAGTTACATGTTATTAGAATGTCCTCCTACCTTGACTCAGCTGAGGTTTAGAACTGAATTGTCAAGGGAAACCCTGGAGAATTGTAAAGGAAGCTATGATAATAAACGGACAAGCACAATTACTAAATTCTAGAGTTAAAGAAAATCAATTCCTGGTTCCTGACCTCATCTAGCTTTGTAACCTTGGATAACTCTGGCCCTCAATTTTTGCATACAGCAATAGAGGCTCTCAGATTTTATCTCCTGTGTACAAGAACAGGAAAAAAAAATCCCGTTTTAAAATTACAAGATTGCTAAAGATTCATAAGATAATTAGTACATTTTCTTCTATTTTTATGTGACTCTACTTTTTTGTACAACCAGAGAAACAATAGCTGTACTCCATTTGTATTCAATGAATCAAAATTAAATTAAAAAAATCAAACCAGAAAAAAAAAATAGAATGATTTTCAAAGAATTTGGTATCTAACCAGGTGATAGTTATACTACCACCTTTATATTATATAAAGTTATATGGTTTTAAACAAATCTCTTTCTCTGTCTCTTTCAATTATTTCTATCATGCTTCTTCTGACTACTAAGTAGAAGGTAGGCATTATATGTAAAACTTGAGTTGATAATAGGTAAACATCTCAGAAAAATACAGGGTTGAGGAGGTTTTATTTTTTTTTAATAGAATTTCAGTTCTGTGAGCAGCTTTCATACTATTATGTGTCCTGGTGTGGGCACAGGTACTGGGGATTGAACCCAGATCCTGCTGCCCTTTTATATTTTATTTTGAGACAGAGTCTTGTTAAGTTGCTCAGCTGTCCTTGAACTTGCGATACTCCTATTTCACACTCAGTAGCTGGGATTACACACGTGTGCCTCCACACCTGACTGACTTTCCTACTATTCATGCCAAATTTCCATTAGTCTGAAATGAGAGAAAATAAGTGGCTTTTCCAGGACTATAATTAATAGTCAAATCCCAAAAGTTGTGGTCTACCAGTTTTAAAAAACAGAAGCTATTTTTAAACTTTTATAAATGATTATTTGGATGGAAGATAGCTTTTCCAGATGTAGAGTTCCACACACTTCCTCTTTAATCTGACTTTTTCAATCAGTAATGTTTAGCTGATTTTGTGAAAGAAGCTGTTATTGGTTTTGGTGTTTTTATGGGAGAACTTGAAGGAAGCATTTACATACTCTACTTCCTGTATTATTGTTTCTAAAGCTATAAGACTGAAATGATGAAAATAAATTTTTAGCGAAGTACAAAATATATACTCATTGTAACAGATCCTTATTGCATCATCAAGCATTTTAATATATTTAAGAAGAAATGACTAAAATTTTAATCTTTTCACCATCTAAACATATTCATACTGAGAAATACATCAAATATCATTCAGTCTGTGCTATAGATTGAATTTTGATTGGTAAAAACATATCAAAATCCTCACCCATGGTAGTGTGAATGTGTCCTTTCTTGCAAATTCAGCAGTTTCTGCATATCCATGGGAGGAGACCTTTTCCAAGACTCCCAGTGGAGGCTTGTAACCTCAGATATTACCCAACCCTACATATACAATGTTTTTCCCTACTTGTTTTTATTATAGACCTTAGTAAAATAAGCATACAATATTTTTTTCTTTATTAGGAACTTTCACCTACTCCCTTAAAGGAGCTCCTATAAGAGGCTATCTATTAGTATTTCTTTGACATACCCTTATAGCGAGCATCACTGATTTTACATTTTGGGGTCTTGATTAAATGAGGGATACTTAATGACAATCATTGAGATGTTGTGACAGTCAACTGGATAACCTAGGTTACAAATTGATAATAAGTGGGCAGCACATGCAGCCTGGATATGCTAGACAAAGGGAGATTCATGTTGGAGGAAGAATAGAGTAAGGGAAGCTCAAGATTTCATTAAGCTCCTCACAACAATGCACAACTTAGAACTTATGAATTGCTTCTTTCTGGAATTTTCAATGCAACATTTATGGACCTTGGTTGATTATGGGTAAACAAAACCTCCAAAAGCAAAATAGCAGATAAAGGGAAACTGTAAGCTGCTTACAGACTTAAGCAAACTAAGATGAGGTCATTAGGGTCGGATTAATCCAGGTGACTGGTCTTATACAAAGGGAAGAGACCCACATAGGATGGGAGAGTGCCATATGATGATGCAGACAGAGGATCAAAGTGCTGACTCTGCAAGTCGTAGGATGCCCAGGACTGACACAAACCACCAGTAGCAAGGAGAAAGGCAAGGAAAGATTCTCTTTTGTAGTTTTCAGAATAAGCACAGTTCTGCCATCACCTTGATTGGAGACTTCTACTCTGCAGTACTATAAGGCAATAAAGCTCTGTCGTTTTATGTCACCAAGTTGGTGGTAATTTGTTATGGCAGCCATAGGAAATACACACACACATATACACACACACACACACACACACACACACACACACAAGGTCTACATTCAAAATAAATTTGGTTTCAGTTACAGTTTACATTGTTTGGTTCAAAATTATACTTTTGGTTCAACACTTTTGCTGAAGGTTAACCTAAGAAATTGCTATGTTTTCCTTACCTACAGGGATCAATCTACTATTTTAATAATTTAATAAAATTTATTTTATTTTAATAAAATTCCTAGTTTATATATTCTGATTTAAAATTAAATCTCTCTAAAATTAATATGCTTGCTTTTACATAAAACTGTTCATGTTCAGTGTTTACGAATCTTTACCAGGAACAGTTGCACAAAAACAAAAAGAAAAGAAAAAAAGAAACTGCTCATCTTCCAGAGATACCCTGTTTCCTGCGAGGTAATGCAATGCATCTTTAATAAGTACTCTCCTTCACTCAACAATGAAGAAATAGGTATATATTGCAAGAAAGGTACTATTAGTACTGATTAGGTAGAAAAGTCTAATTTCCAAATTGGAATTTGATTAAAGAAAAAGAAAGGGGGCGACTGCAAGATTTGGTAGTATCTTATAAACCTAAAGATATAACCTACATATGATCCTGCAATCCCACTACTGGGAATTTATTGGAAAGAAATGAAAACATAGATCTACATAGATTTGTTCAGACATTCATAGCAAATTTAAGCAAAAATAGTTAAAAACTGAAAACCTTCTAGTTTTTCACCAACAGAACAGATGAATCAGATGAGGTAGCTTATTGGATGAAAAACTTCAGAAAAAACAAACAAAAAATTATTGATACAAACAATAACATGAAGGAGTCTCAGAAACATGCTAACTGAAGGAAGCCTTCTAGAAAGAATACATGTAGTATCATTTCAATAATTTACATTTCTAAGAAACCAAATTAAGATAGTGGTTACCTCTAAGGTAGGATAGAAAATAAAACTGTATGAAGGTTTTTCTTGTGTGACAGTAAAGTTCTGTACCTTGACTGGGGGTTGGATTGCACAAGTGTATACAGTTGTCAAAATATATAAATGATGCACTAAGACTTATGCATTTTATTATATAAAATTTTTAAATGAATTCTAAGTCAATAATGACCTTCAATAATCATATACATGTTAAGGTATATGAATACTGATGTCTACAGATATTTTTTGAAATATGTAAAATAAAAACTTGATTGAACTATATAAAGGATGGAGGGATAAATGATAGAGCACGTGTAATAAAATGTCTTAAAATATTAATGGCAAGTAAATGCTAATGTGGGTATGGAAGAATTATAAAATTCTACTTTTTAGCAGGGTTGATAATTTTCACTAAAAATATTAGAAATTTTTTATTAAATCTCTCACACACATAGGTGCACAAAGAGTTTCCAGTGTATTTTCCTAATACCACCATTGAAAAGTGTTACTTCTGTGTCCAGAATTCTTCAACCAAATTGTTTCCAGAGTCACTCACCCATAATTGTTTAACATACACACATTAATTGAACTCAGAACAGGAAACCACTATGTAAGAAAGTAGTGCTACTGATAGGTTCTACTAAACATCTATATTCACAAAATTTTTATATTACATACTCCCTAATACAATAATTTACACTGACAATTACTTCATCATGAGAAAGAGAAATCAGTAAAATATTATAGAAAATGTATAGTATTAATTAGAACCATTGGGGTGCATTGTGTACAGCATGATATATTTTTTCACTGTTGCAATCCTTAAAATCTTATTCATCATATTTAATATACTAGTTATCACATAGTACATTTTAAATAAATGTGGAAAATGCATTGCATTCAAAGTGATAAGAACCATCACCATCTAGCCTTTAATAGAAATGGTCAGAAGATCACACTTCTGGTCAGAAGGTCACACTCCCAGGCAAAATGATGCAGGGGGATGATACCTAGGGCTGTGCACCCATTTTTCTGCAATAACTTCATGTTAAGTGAGGGAGCATATAGTTCTCTGTAAAATTAGATAATTTTTTTGCATTTATTTTGGTCTGAGTTATTTTAAAGACAAAATTTTCAGTTCCTTGTTTTGTTATTATCTATTTTTTCATGTGTGACACCTAAAGAAGAATTTGAAAAAATATTTATGCATACCCAAACAGAGACATGCATAATGTATATATTTGACCTTTGAACACTTTTCCTACTGGAATAATATGTTTTTAAAAAGTATAATAACTTTATTTTACTTTATTCATTTTTATAAAAAGAATTTACAAATATCTATTTTTTTCCAAGCACATATTAGAGAGAAAAATGTAAATGAAACACCGCACTTATCCTTGGTGGTTTCAGGAATTCGTATTTAATTTCTCTCGAAGCACAGATTTCTGAAAGCTGTGTATTTACATGATTTTCTAAGTGCTTATGAGACCAGTAATAAATCCAAATTCTCTTTCACTTAAAAGAGATCTCAGGCAGAGCAAAAAAGATGAAGCTTTCTTGGGCAAAGAAAAAAAATCAAATTGAGATTTTGGCATTTATTTATGTGTTTGTTGTTTTAAGAAATCCTTGATTGCTTGCTTGGTCATGTAACAGTTTAACAATGATGGTAATGATTCTAATAAATGGACCATTTAAAAAAAGAATGGCAGAATATAAGAAAACTGAATAGTAAACACAGAGAAAGTAATTTTTTCTTGCCTCAATCAAATACAAGAGCCCTCAAGGGATAATTGCATTTTCTTTTCTTTTATACTAATGTTTAGCATGAACCTACTACTGTTGAGATACTATGCTAAGTGTTTTATAGTCATTATCTCATTTGATGTTCACAACAACTTTGTGATGTTAAGTTGTTATCTCTGTTTTATATATTTCTTTTTGCAAAGATGACTCTGGGCGGGAAGAGACTTTTTGCAGTCATCAGTACACATGTGAACCAAATATCTGTAACCAGAAGGAGAAATTGTTTGAAAAGATTATTTAATGTTAGTATTTAAGTTAGTAATACAAAATCTGTTTTTTATTTGCACTCAGTCTGCTTTCAAACTATCAGGTCTAGTTCTACCAAAAAATTCTTGCTAACATAGTATTCACAAAACTACCACATTATGCCAATCCTCTAATCTTTAAATTGCCTGATGATACAAAACCAAATTGAATAAGTATTTTGACCTTTATTTCTAAGACCCTACATGGTGTGAATCTGCTAATGCACACAGAAATAAACACAATCTGAATCCACTCAAATGCACCCATTTACTCAATCTCTAGGTTCAAGATTAAGGGGAAAAAAATGGAAGACAGAGAGACAGAGACAAAAGCCCAGAGACTGAGTTTTTGACAGTATTTCAAATTGCTCTGAAACAATAAAACCTGGTGGCAAACATATTGAGAAATAACTGAACTGTTTGTCTCTTCTCTTTGATAATTTTATTATCCTCAGTAAATCCCCCAGATTCCAGTAGGCTCTATCTTAGAAGAGACAAAAGTGAAAAGATGATTTTTCTCTTTCATGCTTTCTCTTGCATAATGTACACTAAAAACTAAAATAAAAATAAGGAAGTGTATAATTCTTAAGGAAGAGGCAATGGCAGGAAAATGGGAAGAAGAAAGAGGAAAGGAAGATGAAATAAAGTAATAAAAGGAGAAAGGAAAAGATTCTATGAAGAAAAATAACTCTAATAGAAAAAGGGCAAGAAGGCAAAAAAGAAAGATAAGAAATAGAGGAACCAAGGAGCTAAGGGTAAAGTGAGGCAAGACTAAAATGTTAAATCAGCATTTCAACTCCATTTTTTTTGTTTGTTTTGATGCCAGACAGGTATAAATACTAACTACACTGGCTGGCTGTGGAAAAACACACAGTTGGTCTATTTTATATGACTTTCCTCACATTTGATAGAGATATAAACATAAATAAATAATTCTCTTAAAAAAAACAGTAACACTGAAATGATTAGAGATAATGTCATTCTGAGTCTCTTGAAAAGAACAGAGAATGGTGTGGTCAGTGTTCATGCTGGCTCTAGAAGAGGGCACTGGGCTGTCACTATTCATCTTTGCCTAAATGCTTTAGTCAACTTAGCATCACTGTGACTGTGACCAAAAGATCTGACAAGAACAAGGCAGAACTGGAAAAGATTATTTGGAGTTCACAGGTTCAGAGGTATCAGTACATAGATGACTGATTCTGCTGCTCTGGGCCTGAAGTAAGACAGAACATCATGGCAGAAGGGTGTGGTGGAGAAAGGCAGCACAGGATGTGACAATCAGAAAGCAGAAAGAGGAAGCTCTGATCACCAGGAACAAAATATAAACTTCAAAGTTATATCCCTCGCAGTGACCCACCTTCTCCAGACACAACCTACATGTTTGCAGTTCCCACCCAGTTAATTCCATCAGGGAATTAATACATTGATTAGGTTAAGGCACTCATTAACCAATCATTTTACTTATGAACTTTCTTGCATTCTCACCAATGAGCTTTGGTTAGACACCATATTCATCTAAACCATAACTCTAATATTGGTAGTGGGTTCTGATTTTTAAAGAAACTGAAACTCAATGATGCAAGAAATCTAAAATATTGACAATTCATTAAAAAACAGTTTAAATCACGTGAATATTCTCATCATCATTTATTTTACCCCTACCAATTGGGAGTTTGGGCCTATGGTTACTAGATTACATGCTTACTATTAAAGAAGTCAGTCAGGGAAGAAAATAATATTTTTGATCTTACCTCTTGAACTCTCATTCAGGCCTGAGAAACACTACTGTTTGCTGTGTTATGCTCCAGGTGACTTTCCTATCCATGAAATTAGCACATAGTTCTCCAGGCATGGGTTAAGAGAAGTAGCCCTGTGATTGCACCTGTTTTCTTCTTTCATCAGTTATTTGATTTTAAAAACAGATTTAGTATTGTGCTTTAGTATAAATTCATTTTTCAATAGAAGTCATACTATGTTCAATTCTGGTTCATAATTGTCATCTATGATCTAGAACTAAGCAAGCAAACAGAAGCAACCAGGGCAACTACACAGTTTCTTCCACCAAATGGATATGGGCTGCCATAGGGCTGGCCTCATGGGCATGGGGTCATTACATTTACAAAGGATTCTGCACTCATATCTGTGCTTGGGGTTTAACGAATAATCTGTGGTTGTATTTGAAATTATAAAGTTTGTGTTTGGACATCTGCTTTTTGGTCTTGATAGGACATGGATCATAACTGGGGCCTAAAGCTTCTGCTCAGAGGCTGTCCTGCCTCTTACTGTCTTCCACCATCTTCCCACTTCTTCAGATGGGTTTTTGACCACCAACACTCTACTTCATTGTCACTATCCACTCCATCAGGGGCCTGGGCACAGGTGTTATGGGAATTGGGGTAATGCAAACACTTCAGGAACAAATCATGGCTCTGGGTCCCTGGTACTGGTGGCACAATGCTTGCTCTGCAAGTACACCATGTCTGAGGTGTCAGAACATTAAAGCAAAAATAAAAACACTGTCAATTCAGGAGAGATCACACAAGAAAATAAAAATATGCATGTATACCTTTTTAACAATAGGTTCTGCATTTTTTCTTATCTATGCACTGAAAATTATGTGGCTAGATTGCTTTCCTAAAAACTTTATCACTGCTTACCTCTTTTCCCCACATACCTCTTTTTTCACCCTAAAACATGCAATATCAAATTAAGCAGTTTATCAAAACCTGAGAGTTTTAAAGAGTGTTATTAAGAAAATGAGAAGTGGTTTTATTTAGAAGCAGGCATTGCTCTTATACCTTAAATCTAGGAAGCTTGAAAAGCAGCTACCTAGATAATAACTAGCACTTTTTCTTGCTGTTAATACACCTGTTTGCTCACTTTAGTTTTCTCACACATATAGTGTAAGACAGAGTTGGGATATATTCAGAAATACCTCATTCAAATCCTCATTCTGCCACTTACAAAAATGGGCAACCTTTGGAAAGTTACTTAACCTTTCTTAGCCAATTTAACTCTTCTATAAAATGATTTTAATTACATTATTATAGTTTTGTTCCAATTAAATGTGGTATATCATATGGAACAAATATGTTGCATAATGCCTCGCACTTAGCACAGTTATATTCTTATGAAAAATATACATATGTGTTTTAGTCAGCATTTTTACTCCTGTGACCAAAAGACTTGACAAGAACAATTTTAGAGGAGGGAAAATTTATTTTAGGGGTCACAGTTTCAGAGGTTTCAGTCCATAGAGGGCCAACTCCATTGCTTTTTGTGTAAGGTGAAGCAGAACATCATGATGGAAGGGTGTGGCAGAGGAAAACAGCTCAAAATAAGCATGAAACAGAAAGAACTCTTGCTCACCAAGGATAAAATATAAACCCCCCAAACAAGTCCCCAGCAATACACTTCTTCCTGCCTAAAGTTACCACCTGATGAGTCCATTCAAGTGGATTAATGCACTGATTAGATAAAGGCTCTCATAACCCAATAATTTCAGCTCTAAACTTTCTTGCAGTGTATCACACATGAGCTTTTAGGGGACAACTCATGTCTAAACCCTAACAATAAAAATTGAAATATTTTATATTTCTAATCTTTCAAATACTAGAGGGCAAACTGCTTTTTGTGTAAAATACAACATATTGGTAATTATGGTTGAAATGATCAGAAGTCATTTAATTGGGTTTGAAAGTCCATACCCCTGGATCTGGATGGATCCCCAGTTGCCTGTGAGGAAGAGTGGAGATGGCAGAATGCCTTTCAGTGACAAGCCAAAACTTCCGTTATAGCCTTTGGAACTACTGGGTCTCAAAGCATGGTGCTTAGAAGTTTTTATCAACTTAAAATTTTTTTCTTAAATAATGAGAAATTGGATGTATAAGGTTAGTTTGCATAAATTGAGGATCTACGTAAGCCCATGCTGCACACATTAATAAAAGTGGAGTGGTAGCTAATGTCTTTTATAATTGAAAATTAGCAAAATTAGAGTAGGCATCTAGATAATTTTCATATATACTACATAGTAAATAACATTTGTGAAATCACAAAACTTACAATAGGTAAAATTAAATTCTAAATAAGCCATGAATCTCTTATTGGGGTACCTTTAGTCTGTGAGAAATGATTGGGTATTCACAGATGCAACAAGTAATTTGTTCCATCTTATAATGAAAACTCACAACTTGGGTCACAGATACATAGAAACAATTTTTACAGACAAATTTTACTTTTAATAACAGTTGCATGATCCTTTTTAGGATCATAAAATTAGCATATTTAGCCTTAAGTAACTCTTATCTTGCTTACTAAATGATGTCCTATAAGTCAGTTGTTAAGTGCCATCTATGTACCTATTAAAATCACAGCTAGTAATCAACAGATGCAGTTACCTAAAAGAACAGATTTCATTCTTAGAAATGAGAAAAGTCAAAAGAAAAACTTTAATTGCTTCTCTCATGAATTTGAAAAAACGTATACAACTAATAGAGGTTATTTGAAAATATGGGAAAAATGATTTTGTTAATATAATTTATTCAGTACTTGCCTGCAACCAGGTTAACTGAATTACATCTTAGCAAAGGAGCTAAGATAATAAAGATAACTACATTCTAATTGCCAAGATTGTTAGAAATAATCATTTGGTTGATAAAAAAAATCATAGAAGCAGTTAAGGCTTATGAATATCTAAAAGCATTTTCCAAATGATCCACAATATCTATGTAAGGAGAGCTAGTACCGTGAAATGGAATGTGAGACAAGTTGAAATCACTGTTGAAGTTGTAGGAACCAAAGTCATCGTCATTGGAATTAATTTCCATTAAAATAACTAAATGAAACACTTTTGCTTCAATGACTCAAAATGACCTAAACTTGCTCTAATAGGTCCATGTCTTCTTTTTTGTATTCAATGGAAATGGACAAATGTTTTCTATACTTATTAGTTCAAGAGAGCAATAAACTCCCCCTCTGCTTTTTCACATATCTTTTTCCATCTTTTGGCTTCAATCACTCTCTGCCTTCTTGTAGAGGTCATTAAAAGCTTAGCACAATAGAAAGAAGTTTCTATAGGATGTTCTAACAGTACATATAATGGATTTGATAAAAATAGGAGACAGAAGGATGGTAGAGACAGGAAGAAATAATATTGATTCCTCATAAGTGAAAACCTTGTGTTTGAACTCAGAAAATGTAAAATGTTTGATTCAAAATTTAAGAAATTGTACAGTTATTTAACATATTTTAGACCTTTCATTTACAAAGTTTATTGAAGAACACCTGAACAAAATGTTTCTCTCTGTACTCTCTCATCTCCTACCAACAATCTGTGCTATGTGCTATACAATAATAATGTAATATCCTCGGGAATTATAAATACTCAACAGACACATGTAAAGATTTAATACTTTGTAAAATCTTGAAAAAGATAAAATCTGTCTTGTACAAACTGTGATTGGTAGAGGCAGCTTAAATATCAATAGATTTTGATATGTAAAATGATTTTTTTTAAGTTTTCCAATAAAAGTAGAATCATATTATTGAGCAGCACTTTAAAAGAATTTACAAGTAAAGAGTGCTGGAAAACTCCTGAGGAAAAAATTCTGAGTTGATAGCAAAATAAATAAACAGATGAACTTTGATACCATTGATCAGACTCCTTTGAAAAAGAACACAAAGCTATATTCTTGATTAAATTAACAAAAGAAGTATAAGTTTTAAATGTAAAATATTATAAAATGTTCCAGGAAAAATAATAGAAGATCTAAATCTAAAACAAAAAAATAAATTCTCATTTTCATGGGGTTAAGAAGACACAAAATTATATTTGATTCACCTAACATTTAACTATAGATTCACAGTAATTCCAATCAAAACAGAAACATAAATTATATTGAACATGAATACCTGATTTTAAAAATCAGAGAAATGCAAATTTAAGCCATAGACATGATTACTGCATTAGTCTGTTTGAACTTCTATAATGAAATACCATCAACTTGGCAGTTTAGTTAATAGAAATTTATTTTCTCTCTGTTTGGGAGACTAGAAATCCAGGGACAGGGTGGCAGGGTTGTCAATTTATGACAAGAGTTCTCTTGCTAGCTTATAGAAGATTACATTCTTTCTATGGTTGTGTCCTCACATGGCAGAGAAAGAAAGGGAGCCCTCCTATCTTCTAATAAGGACACTAATCCCTTCGTAAGTGTTCTACCTTCACTGACTCATAAAACATCTCTCCCAAAACCTCATCTCCAAATATCATCATAGTGGGAATTAGGGCATCAGTAAATATGTTTGTGGGGCCATAACTCAGTCAGTAACAATTACACAGCTATTAACCTATCTAAATCTAAAAAGAAAAAAAAAAGATTATCTTTCATGATTGAAACTTTATACTTATGTTTGTCAAGCAAAATGACAAAGTTCTAGCAATCTATAGTCTTGGTATCCTATTCACGGCTGTGACAAAAATACCTGACAAGAAAAACTTATGGGAAGAAAAGTTTATTTGTGGGGGATAAATTCTGAGATACCAGTCCAGGCCCTGTGGACTTCATTGCTCTGGGCCTGAGGCAAGGCAGAACAAATTGGTGAAAGTGCTTTGCAGAGAAGGGTGCTGACAGGGCAGCTAGGAAGGAATTGGGGGGATGGGGAGGAATATGCATGTGCAGAGAGGAGCCAGGAACAAAGAATCCAGGGTCTGCTCTCAGGGATCTATTTTTTCCCTCCATGCTCAACCTGCCTACAATTACCACATAGTAATCTATTGAAATTATCAATCCATGAAATAAATTAATCCACCAATGAGTTTATAGCTCTCATAATCTAATCCTTTTACATTCGTGCATTGCTTAAAATGAGCTTTCTGGGAGACACTTCATATGCAAACTATAACATCTGTACAAGCCTCTGCTTATAATTAATAATACCAGATTATGTCATTTAAAATTTGTTAAGAAGGTAGATTTCATATCACATATATCCTACCATGTGTGAGAGAGACAGAAGAAAATCCTAGAAAAGCACAACTAACTGTACAAGAAGAAAAATACAAAAATCACAGGCTCTAAAATGAACAAATGTGTATAAGGGTAAAAGTATATAATAATTTTCAATTTTTATAATCAATCTATTCACAAAGGAGGGGTTTCAGTATGGTTTCAGAGGAATATATATGTTATTACCTTAACACAACAAAAATGTAAGTTCAGATGACATAAGTCATGAGGTCAGGGAAAACTGAAACAAGAAAGGAGATATAATTTAAAGAGAAAAGTCAACATGTAATATAACTGTTTAAAGACATAAGACTGTGGGTTTGAAACTAAAAATTTTGGACCTAAATTAATGGACTTAGTATAAACTGTTGGTAGAAGAAAGGCATGTGTTCTCTAAAGAAGAAGATAAATACATGTTTGAGTCAGCTTTTTCATTGTTGCAACTAAAAAAAAAAAAAAAAAAAAAAACAATTGTAGAGGAGGAAAAGTTTATTTGAGCACTCATAGTTTCAGAGGTCTCAACCTTAGTAGACTCCAGGTGAGGCAGGACATCAAGGCAGAAGAGTGTGGCAGACGAAACCAGCTCACATGGTGATCAGGAAGCAGAGAGAGACTCCACGAACAAGATGAAAAGCCCCAAAGCTATGCCCCCAATTCACAACTCCTCCAGCCACACTTTCCCACTTCACCCACCTCTCAGTTGATCCCTATCAGGGGATTAAATCACTGGTTAGGTTAAGACTCTCACAACCCAGTCATTTCTCCTCTGAACCTACTTGCATTTTCTCACATGTAAGCTTTTAGGGGACATCTCACATCCAAACCGTAACAACATACAACAGTATTAGAATTTTATTAAGAGACTTCAATGTCTCAGAAAACATGTTTAAGACAAAAATGTTTTCTTCTGGGGATGGGTTTGGTAATGGAAAGAAGAAGGAAGTTTTCACCTTGGGTAGATATTATGCAAATAGCAATGCAAACATTTTATGGAGAAATTATAATATTTAGTATGTGAAACTGAAGTGTACATTATGAAGTAGATTTTAATGAAAATACAGGCTTTTCTAATAAATAATATTGATGTACAGTTTTGTAAATTCTTTATAAACTTTGGAGATCAGTGCTCTGTCTGAAGTGTGTGTGGAAAAGATTTTTTCCCACTCTGTAGGCTCTCTTTTCACAATCTTGATTGTTTCTTTTGCTGAGAGAAAGCTTTTTAGCTTGCACCCGTCCCATTTATTGATTCTTCCTTTTATTTCTTGCGCTCTGGTGGTCTTGTTGAGAAAGTCTGGTCCTAAGCCAGTATGAAGAAGATTCGGGCCTACTATTTCTTCTATTTGATGAAGAGTCTCAGGTCAAATTCCTAGGTCCTTGATCCATTTTGAGTCAAGTTTTGTACAGGGTGAGAGATAGGGGTTTCATTTCATTTTATTGCATATGGATTTCCAGTTTTGCCAGCACCATTTGTTGAAGAGGCTATGTTTTCTCCACTGTATGTTTTTGGCAACTTTGTCTCATATGAGATAACTGTACTTATGTGGGTTTGTCTCTGGGTCCTCTATTCTGTACCATTGGTCTATCTGTCTATCTTGGTGCCAATACCATGCTGTTTTTATCACTATTGCTCTATAGTAGAATTTAAGGTCTGGTATTGTGATACCTAATGTTTTCTCTGATCTGTGAATGCTGATACCTAAGAGGGGTGGGGTGGGGGAGGTGGGAGGGTGGCAGGGGTTATGGGGAGGATAAGAAAGAATGGAGGAAGTATGGATGGTGTGGAGGAAAATGGGATGGGAGGGGATGGGGGCAGGAAAAATAGTAGACTGAGACAGACAGTACTACCCTATGTAAATGTAAGATTATATGAACTGTGTGAATAAAAAATAAATTAAAAAAATAATATTGAAATAAAACACCTTGAAATAAAATACCTTGTAAAGAGTGAACACATCATAAGGTAACTGAGGGACAATTTGCACATATAAGAGACATTCCAATCAGAGGTTGTCTGGTGTTATGTGCCTTTAGCAGAAAGATTTTCAAAGAACTGTTAACTAGATGGTAAAACCAAATTATTTTTTAAAGTATAATAACTGTGTTTTTGCAATGAGAAATCTCATACTTCTTTTCCTTCTCCATGTTCATCTTACATAAAAAGAATTTCAACTTTTAGAAATAAAGCAACAAATTTAATTTAACTGAAGGCAAAATGAAGCCTATATTAAATTTCCATTGAAGATACTTTGGCTGAAAACCTCTCAGAGAAATCAAGGGAGAAAAGAAGCTAGAGGAACATAAACAAGTTATAAAGAAGAATTGGTTCTATAAGGATAGATTTATTTGGTTTAACTTTCTTTGGGTAACATAAAATATATAATGTAGTTTATGAGGATTTTCTTATTGTTCATACTCAGCTTGAATTCACACCTCAGAGGATAAAATAATGTTGAATCTTCTGTTTCTCCTGAACTTTCTAAGACTTCTCACAGAACTGGCACATTGGTATTAAGCAGCACCAGCCTGTGCCTGAGCAAACAGCTGGAGAGCAGGTGGGCTATACATTGTTGCACCCTGGTGACTGATAACATGTAAATGAAGCTAGTTCTCAGGAAGGGTTGGTGCTGGCTACAACCAGGTCATTTTGTTCTTTGTTAATTCCAGTTGTTAGAATGTTTCCTCAGTGAGCTCAATCTTAGACATTATAAAATAAGTAATGTCTATCAAATATTATGATTTTTGTACTATAAGTTTACTATGTCTTCCAGATCTATGCCACTTATTTAAAACAAAAATCTTTGTGGCTGGGGTTGTAGCTCAGTGGTAGAGTTTTGCTTAGCATGTGTACGGCACTGGGTTTGATCCTCAACTCTACATAAAAATAAATAAATAAAATAAAGGCATTGTGTCCATCTACAACTAAAAAAACCTTTGACATTATACTACATTGTATAATAATTATATTAATTATATTTCATTGTATTACACTATATTAAAGAGAAAATAAAATATATTTCCTCTCAGAATTCACACACACCTGCACAATTGCACTTCTTCCCCATGAGTGGTACAGCCAGTCTTTTGCTGTTAATTTATTCAGAATCATTCTAGGTTCCTATTAATAATGGCTTTTGTGCCATTGTTGTTAGATAGAGATGAGATTTCCAGTTGGAGCTTTGACCTTTACCTCTATGGCCTTACATTTGAGCCAGACTTACATGATTCAGACTTGCTTTCCAGGTCTGCATCTTCTCACATTCCCCATTTTGCCTGGAATTTCAGTCTATCACTCAAGCCTATTTTTTTTCCCCAAGATGTTAATAAACACTCCTCTCTTGTAAGAGTTAAGTTTAACACTAGTCTTGTGTGCTCCCACTGAACATACTCAGAAAAGTCCTTTAAGACCTCCCTCTATCCACACACAGACTGGCTTTCCATAATGCCAGTTTCATCTTATTACAGTGCAATTCCCATTCCATCATTTCTCCCTCAAAATCCCTCCCCATTATTTACAGGATAAAATTCAAAGGACTTAGCTCATTCAGCACAGAATACAAGGTTCTTCATGATCTTATTCTAGATGGCTTATTTAGCTTTATTATCTGCGGTTATTTTCCCACTAGCTATTAGTAAATTTCTTGATATTACCCAAGTACCCCACACTGTCCCTCATACCATCTCAACGTCTTGTCAAATCTTTCCACTTAGGCCATCAGAGAGGCAGTGGATGATGCATTTGTACTATCCAGATCTAAGTGCAAAATCTAATCTTATTATACTTAGTGAGGCATGATTGACAGATTTAAAAAATGACTTACCTTTCACTTCTTTGCCTTTATTTATATCACTCAGCATTTATTGCTGTCAATGCTGGTAGTTTGTGTTCTGGCTTTTCTTTTCTTTTTTTCTTTTTTTTCCCTGTTCTATTCCTAACACCGACAACACTGTCTGTTTCCTAAACAAGTGAATGAATAAATACTTAGCTTAGTGAGTAATAAAATTTTTTATTATCTAGAAAGCATGTTATTGTATGAACATCTTGGATTTCCCCGTCTGGGCATCAAGTATTTCAATACTAAGAAGTTAATGAATGCACATTTTTAAATGAAAACCATAAATTTCAAAAAGAAATAAAATTTATTTTTAGTTGCAAAAAGAAATGAAAAATTTCAATTCCCTTAAAGTAGTAAGGACATAACTTCACAATGTATGGAGTCTATTTAGCTTTATGGAAAACTCACTCCATGGTCCTTATGATTTTCTTCCTTTGGAATATGGAATGCTGGAAGTCTCAAAGGACAGGTTAACATTGGCAGCTCCACACTTGCACCTGTAACTCAGCTCAAACTTTCTGCCATTTCAAGTCCTTCATCACACCGCCCTCTAAATTCTGTATTTCCTTCCCTTGCTCCAAGATTAGTGAAGGAACAAATCAGATAATCCTTTCTGCACAAAACTACTGATGTCTGATAATGGCTAAATTCATCTTTTTTCAAAAGATCATTTTGAAGCAACCACCATTAACCCAAGGGAACAAGGTTTTGGTTGAAATTCCCAACAAGGCATATGTCACCATACTTTTACCTCGAATTATACCATCTAAAAATGTGGTTACCTAAAGTTGTTCAAGACAATCAAGCAGAGACATTTCCTTCTAATAACATTAATTTGGATTAAAATGTTTTAATGGGAACAATAATAATAAAGGTCATTAAAATTTATCGTTCTTAGATATCAGAGATCTTCCATGTACCTAACACTACCGAAAGCTTTTTAAACACTATCTCATTTCACCTGCATAACTATACCAATGAAATCACTTTCATCCCAAATTTTTATCTAGAAAAATAGGCTTAAATAGGCTTAAATAGGCTAAGTAGAATGCTAAAGGTATCACTGCTAGTGAGTGGTGGGGCTGGGCTTCATGTTTGATCTGAATGATTCCAAAATGATAATTTTCTGCAGCCCCTCACAAAATAAGAAAGTCTTAGAATAAGTTTATAGCTTATTGTTCACTAAATTCTATGTACAAATCCCCTACTAATAGCTGTGAAAGGTGGTAAATTCCCTTCTTTGTAAACAATAAAAACTCATGACATCATAAAGTACCAACTTATATTTTTATCTTGCTTTGATGTTACCACATTATTTTCCATCCAGCAGCTATATAATATGACAGTTTCTCCTTGGTCCATGGCTTTACTTTCCAAAGTATCAATTACCCTTTGGAAATTGTAGTTCAAATATATTAAATGGAAAATTGCAGAAATAAACAATTCATCAGTTTCAAATTGCCTAGTATTCTAGGTGGTGTAAGAGTCTCTTTCCAAATAGCATGATATCATCCAGGACATGAATCATCCCTTTGTCCAGTATATCCACACCATATATACTACCCACCAATTAGTTACTTAGTATCACTAGTGATCTTCTTGATTATCAGACCAACTTTTGGAATACTAATGCTTACCTTCAAGTGATTTTTAAGTACTATCTTTGAATATCTAGTTATCCAAGGTATCCTTCAGGGAACAAAATATCTTATATACAAACTCCAGCATTCACATGCTGATATTCAACTCCTTATTTTAATCTGAGATGTGCTCAGACATAAAATAAATCATTTATTCATTTTTATTATTTGTGATTAACATGTATAAACTGTACCTATTCAATTATTTACTTCTGTCTAGCAAAAACATCTGTCATTTTCTAGACTAAAACTTAATAGTTGACTTCTGAGTTTTAGGAAAAATCTTAAGAGTTTGTAATATTTTTATTTATTTTTAAATCATAAGAGCTAATGAGATATTTGAACAATATCACTGAAAATTCTACTAGATGTATATTTTCAAGACATGTTGGGATATGTTTCATTATATTGTATATTTATTCAAGGACCAATAAGATATTTGGAATAAATGTCCTCATACTTTTTTGCTTACATATTTCTGTATTCTATCCCACTGCTTTACACATTAAACTAATATGGTTGTTATTCCTTTTTCAGATTCCTCATCTGATCAATAGCATTGCTCCTTTCCATACTCTTTAAAGATGTTAGCAAGGTCAGTATTATATTGAATTTATTGTTTAGAAACAAGAAATTTAAAGGTTCCTTGAATTTTTTTTTGTTAAAACTCCTGCTGGTGGAGCTGTCAGTGCTGCTACTTTATTGAAATTCAGTGGAAATAATCAACAAGAAGGCCAATTCAATTGCTTTGACTTGAAAATGCAAAATGCGTTCCCAAAACATTACCTCCTACCATTTTTGCAAGCCCAATAACATGTTCCTTTATGAATCACAGAGCATAAATGTTTAAGATTGCAAAATTGTAGTAGTATGAGATAAAACCACTTTAGATTGTAAAAATAACAGTTTTAAACTTATAGTAATGTTTGTGTCTGTTTCTCTGTATGTTGTTTAGTTTACTGCTAGGAAATGGGAGGGAAGTTAATTCTAGATTTCATTCATTATTCAAAGAATTATTAAGAAGATTACAAACTCATTTCAGGCATTGCTCATGTTTATTGGCTTTGTATCAGAGCTTAAAATGCCACTGTAAAATTCAGTAACACACAAGGTTCAATGGGTAGTATAATTTTAGAGGGATTTGAAAATCTTAATAAAGGTCACAGAATTATTCTCAGAGAATTTGTTTGCTGTATTAACTACACACTATTATTTAGTCATATACATCTGTAACAAAAAGGAAAAAGAGGATGATTTTTAGAATCTTTGAATATTACAGTGTGATCCTAAACAAAATTTGTGTTTCATACATGTAATATTTATCTATAAGATTGAGGTAAATATTTAGAAAAAATATTCAAACTAAAGGAAACAACTCTTCCCTTTTGTTATATGTCTGAAAGTTTCAAAATTTGAGAAAGCTAGCAAAATTTTCATGTTTTATTTCCCAAAAATCTATTATAGTTTGGAAGACAAACAGTGATATTAAGAAGGGATACTGTTAGCTTTAAAAATACTCTTATTTAATAAGATCACATAAGAAAATGTAGTTAAAGAAATATGCTCTTATTTAATAAGATCACAGAGTGTTTTCCTAACACACCTTTCTCACAAACACTTCTCCCATTTCCCTTATGTTCAGTGTCTCCATTCTGCTTTTCCATGAAATTAGGGAAAAATACACATATAAAAAACCCACAGTATTGACTACTTTTCTCTTCCAGATTTCTCATTAATTTACTTCCTTAGTACAATCAATACTTTTTCTAACAAGGAACATTCATTCAGAAAATATATGGATATGAGTCCAAAAAAGATTTCCTACTTTTTAAAGAATTCTATTCTAATGCATGAGAGAAATAAAAAACAAATATAAGTAAAAACTTGCAAAATACAATGGATTTTTTTATGTTATATGGAAAAATAGAAAAGACTAAGAAGAAGGATATGACATTTTAATTTTAATAGGGTATTCAGGATGAATCTCACTGTCATTTAAGCAAAGATTTCAAAGGTAGAAAAAAGTGAATGACGCAGATAACTAAGTAGAGTACCTCTGGGCAGAGAGAAGAGCCTGGAGACAGTTTTAAAGCAGATAGAAACCAGTCCATAGCATGTGTATTAGTTTCTTAATTCTTCCCCAGTCTTATCACCCAATACCACAACCCAGTTGATTACAACACAAATTTATTATCTCACTGTTTTGGAGGTCAGAGTTCAAAATGAGTTTCAGTGAACCGAAATCAGTTTTTTAGCAGGGCTGTTTCATTTGGTGGCTCTGGGGGAGAACTGGGCTACCAGGGGAAAATTTGTTTCCCTGCTTTTCTAGCTGTAGTTTTTTATTCTTCCTCTTTCATGGTTTTGGCCCCTTTCAAGTCAATGACTGCATTAGCATCCTGCTTCAGTCTTCACATTACCTTCTTCAGCCAAACCTCTATCTCCCTCCCTCTAGAAGGACTTGTGATTAAATTTAGGGCCTACAGAAATATTCCAGGATAATCTACCATGTCAAGATCCTTAATTTAAATTGCATTTACACAGTCATTTATGCCATATAAAATTCTTATAGGTTTGAGGGAATAGGACTTGATATCTTTAAGGCTTGAAGAACAGGAGGCTTGAAGAACAAGAATACTAATGGACAAAGGCCAAAATTGATATAATGCATAAAAATATGTTCTGTGATCTTCTTAAGCTGCAGACCTGATGCTGTTTTTGTACAATGTTCTTAAGTGATATAAATTCAGATCTATTCTAGGTAGATTCTGATTTTATGCTATTTACAGTATATATACACTGAGTATTAGTGTAAAACTAATGTCCATGAATATATTATAAAAATAATAATGCTATCAGGTGCTAAAAATCCACAATTATGTACATATATTTCTATCCTCAAATACTTAAAAAATATTTTCTGTAAATATGTTCCAAAAAAGGAAAATAAGCAGGAAAAAAAATAGCAAGGCTTATTAACAAACGCTTTCTGGAGTCTTTTCTTTTACTTTACATAATTTTGCTTTTCCTGCTTTGTGGTAATTAATATAGGTACTGATTTATTTAAATTATGTCAAGAATTGTTGTAAGCTATAGGTCAGTGTTTGCATGAGAGCTCAAACTGTTTTTTTGTAATATACATACCTATTCAATTTGCTACAGTTCCACAACATATTTACAATTATATTTTAGCAAAATATCTCTGAAACACAGATATCATAGAAATTGATGGCCACACATCCTGAGATTATGTATACAAATTGAGATTTTTCTTAGTATTCTCAGGTAGAAAAAAAAATTTAATTAAAATGATCAGTTGAATCAGCTCCTGAAAAGTTATTTCAGCCATTTCCATATATGGTTACTATCTTTTGCCACCTTTCAATTGTTCGTGTCCCAGACATTCTATATATAAAGGCTGAAGAATTATATAAATTTAAAAAGGAAATGTGCTTTATTGTTATAGTGGTTTTTCCTTTTACATTAGGTCATGGTAAAGAACGAGAATCAATGTCCCATAACATAATATCATTTGTATCTCTCTCAAAAGTTTTGAGAATTTAGGGTAAATTATAATGTCCCAAATTTAATATTCTTACTTTTTATTAATCAATCAATGGTTTATTGATAAATTTTTCATATATTCTGTCTTCATTTTCTAAAACAAAATTAAAGGAGTGATAATATGAAAAGAACCAATAGTTATTTAGAATTCTATGATGGTTTTCAACATGCATAGGTAAAGAAACAATGAAAAGGTATTTAATGCAGTTAAAGATAAGGATAAGATTATCCTCATCTCCTTGTTATTGCATTTCAAGTCATTACTGAACAGAATTTCACAGTAACAAAAGTGATATAATAGTGAATTTGTGTAGTCTAACGTATATCTAGATTTATATATTTGGTGTGTGCATATATACATATATGGAAATTCATAATATATCTTTTTATGTATTTACTTAATAAAATTATTTAAAAATAACTTTCTAGCTTCATACTCTTTTGGCGAAAAAGGTCCAAGTAAAATTGTTCATAGTTCTCACAGTCTCTATCATACCAACTTGATATTTACATTAAATATTACCTAAAACTTTTAAATCTTCCCACTTAGCCTTTAGAGGCAACATAGATTTATTCCCAAGAAACATTTAGGTATGTATATAGAATGCTAAAATTAGTAGAAATCAACATATTCTTTTACTACATACTATGCTATATTTCTTATAGGATTCATTACAAAACAATAGACATCTGGTAATAAAAATTGACTGAATTAGTTTTATTCTCTATTTGATTTATTACTAGAAGCAGAATGTATTTTCCTTTATTTGAAGATAGCAATGTAAATCAAGCATATTGTCACAAACTCACTCTTAACCAGGAAGTTAAATTTCCATAGTTCAAAACACAGCAAGCTTCTTTTTCTGTGGTTACATAATGGCCCTTTATATTAGTTATTTATCTACACATTCATGCAAGGTATCAAGGGTGGCAAAGGACTGGTCCACTCTGCTGTGTGACAACACCCCCCTCCCCCAACTCTGCTGTGGAAAGCAAGCACTTCTGAACTTGTACTAGAACCAAGAGCGTCACTGGTTTCCTCATGAGATGTTTTAACATTCTTACATTTCTTTCATTCTTTTTTTTACATTTCAGTAACTTATTTTTTACATGCTATTTTGAATTAATTTTATTTGATTTGATTTTGATATATTTTCTTATTTCTGTTTTTTTTTTTCTAAAAGGGTTTAACTGTAGATTTCATTGCTAAACTTTTGATCTAAAGAGGAATAATTATGTTTCAAAGATGCCTCTGTATTCAGAGTGAATTCTCAAGAAAAACTATATGAATAATAGTATTTGTACCATTTAGAATATTCTTATTTAGTACTAAGTGCTAAAATGGTACAAATATAAACACTTTGGTAACTGATCCGTACAGAAACAGATTTTTTTCTCTGCCTACACAAAGAAAATTAGGAAAACAATCAATATTTGTTTTCTAGAAACATTTGCTTTATGCCCCAGATTTATTTTGGAATGTTTACTTGGTTTGTATCATTCTCAAGAGATGAGGTTTATTAGAGCCACTTGGATGGCAGTCTTAGAAATCTAAAGACAATTGTTTGTTTTTCCCAAAGTACCACTTCCCAGTGATTATTATTCAGCCCTACAGTATTAAAATGACATGCTCAGTTCTGGGTGATTGTTTAAAAACTTATTTCAAGTATTTTAATGCTTCTTATAAATAAATGTCAATTTTGTGACACACAGTAGATGTTTACAAGCAGGGCATTGTTTTAATATAAATGCTACCTTCTTTATTTATGCTCCACACAAAGATGAACAATAATTGGAAGCTACCAGACAAATTCTGTACATGTTTTTTGGAGTAGGTAGATAGAAGCACAGGCATTTATTTTGATACTTTTTCACATTATTTCTTAATGTAATTTAGTTCATGGTAATTCCTAATACTTCAGATTATAAAAGTTGTTTTTCTTTATGAACAACCTTGTTGTATTGATTCCTTTCCACATCTTTGCATACACAGTTCTCATTAATCATTACAGGCTCCAGTGACATATTGAACAGTTACTTTATCTACTTGTGGAGAGCAGTGACAGAGGATGGGAGAACATTGATTGACATTGGGGATCTCTGATGACCTCGTGGCTGTGGCACGCCTGGTACCTGGAAATGTTTCTGTGCAAGGGCACAGGATGTCTCGCTGCTGTGGCAATGCCCTGCATGAGGAGGCTCTGTGCATGAGTCCTATCAGCTCTGACCTTGATCTCAGGCACATAGCTCCTGGAAATAGAGGAATTCTTATGCTAGACAATCACGATGTTTCACCAGCTCCTCTTCTCCTGGTCCTGCCCACTTTACAGTAACTTTTAACAATGGACTTTCCTGAGAGCTGCACAAACTCCTAACATTGCACTTTGCAATTGTGGATTGCAACTGCGGAAAAGCTTACATAGATGTCCAAGTTTCTGTAACTCTCCTGAATACAAAAAATAATGCTTGCATAGTCTTCGACCTGATAATGAGACATATATAAATAAAGATTGCTGGTGTAACTCTTTAGATCTGCATCTCCATCAAAGAGCAGAACTCCTCCACCTGATCCCAGTTTAATCTTCAGAATCTATGTTTGTGAGTCTTTATTTTCTAATCCCCCTTTGCTCCTCGCCGGAACCAGGAGTTTGGCTGCACAGGTCATGGTATTTACTATAAATTCATGATGTGGGATAAAAGTAATTCCTTACCCAAATTCACAAATTAATGTACAATAGAATATTGGCAAAGCATTCCAATTCTAAGTCCTTGACTAAAAAGATTACAGTTTAATATTGACTTGACTATTTTGTTCTGGACATGGGTAAAAGGTCACTATAGTTCAGTTTGCTTATCTGTAAAGTATGGAAGTAAAAGGATCTGAAGTAAATAAAGCATTGAAATCAATAAAAATAGTTCTAGATACAGGTCTCCATATAGTCATTTCAATTCTGTTACTATTACATTCTTCATGTCAGAGAACTGTGATGAACATGCATGAGGTTTATAATTAGAAACATCTTTTTGACTGTAATAATTGGATGACTTTGAGCAAAGGATGTTACTGATCTGTATGCTGATTATTTAGGAAAACAAAGATAATATTCTCTTTTGCACAATATTATTGGAAGAATGACTGACATAAACTATGCTTCATAATAAGTAGCCACTAAATATTAGCTTTACTCCTCACTCTGCCACTTGGCCGAAGAAAATTAAAAGACCTAATGACTATAGTTAATAATAATGTAGTAGTTACTTGAAATTTGTCCAGAGTAGTTCTTTTTTTAGATGTTTTTAAATTTTTATTATGTACCATTAGAAATTAATATAATTTATTTTTTTATATAGTCATTTATTGTAGGAAAAGGAACAAAATAATTTGCTTAAAGAAATGCAAACAGATTCCATTATGTATTCTCATCACACACAGACACGTGGGCATGCATACACAAACATAACTATGTGAGGTATGCATATGTTAAGTAGCTTGATTGTGGTGACTATTTTCCAATGTATATTTATATCAAAACATACAACTTGGGCTGGGGATATAGCTCAGTTGGTAGAGTGCTTGCTTTGCAAGCACAAAGCCCTGGGTTCAATCCCCAGCACTGCAAAAACATATAACTTGAACATATATACTCAATTAAACTGAAAAATTAAATAAAAGTAATCACAAAGACAAAAGAAGACTTAAGCTCTAAAACCCACTAGACTAATAAAATAGTAAATTTATATTATGGAAAAGTATATGAAATTAATTTTTGAAATTAAATTAAATTAATAAGTCTTTAAGTTTCTAAATACAGTGAATCATACTTTATGTCACAGAAGAAAAATTACACAAGAAATGTATCTTATTTCTTTAAAAAAATCAAGAAATTCACTTGAGGTTTTACATTTTTGGAAGTATGCAAGTATTATATCAGTTTTCCTACTTAAACTAAGAATATCAGAATATAAATAATCTGAAATAAAAGTAGTGAACAATAGAACTAATAAAATCATTCTAAAAGAGACCTATTTCACTCCTCCATAAACAAGCAAAACATGGTTAAATGTACTTACAAAGGATAATTTAGACAAACTGTATTTAGATGTCAGGGTATCTTTTGAATGATTGCCTCAAACATAGAACACTTGCCTATCCAGTTATGCAGCTTCTCTTTCTTAAATTATTTTCCTCAAAATCATTAAGACCATATATTTAAAATGATCATAATTAGTTATTTAGTACACCTAGATATAAAACATACAAGCACTAATGTGAAGACTGCAAAACATGCTTTTGCCATTATCTTGCTATCTTTTATCATAAACATATCATAAACATCATATTATTTCATTATTATTATAAGTAGTGCCATGCCCCACATTGTAAACTGACCACAATATGTTGTCACCATGGATATGCAAAGATTAGAAGCTTTATATAAAGGAAATAGCAAGGGTCTTCTGCAAGATTTCCATTTGCTACCTGTTCTAATTATCTTGTTGAAATCAAGTCTAACCTCTTAGTCATCTATTGATTTAGGCTACAGTGCTGTTTTAAGGAGACGTGGGACTGAGAGAAAAAAATTTGTCCAGGATTCTAGTCTCTGTAGAGAGATCCTGTAGGTGAGTTGTGTACAATGTTTGGAGCTGTCCTTTATTTGCTTCATCCACATGTCCTACATAATCATTCAATTATTGAGTGTCACCTGAAATAGGATGTCTTTGCTGAAAACATTCATGTATTTTTGTTGCACACTACTTCAGCAAGTGCTTACTCAACTTTTTTCTACATTCTCAACTTTATTGATATACAGGTGACTGTCAAAAATTATACTTATTTAAACTGTACAACTTAATGTATTTGACATATGTAGATATTGTGAACTATTTATGAGCTAAGGCAATTAGCATAGCTATTCCCTCATGTAGTTACCAGTTATTTTGAGCACAGAGAACAATTAAGATCTACACTCTTAGCATATCTCAAGCATGCAATTCCATATTATTAACCATAGTAACCTTGTTGTCAATGTTATTTCCAGAATGAGTTTAATTTGCTTAAATCTAACTCACTACCCCTTGACCAACATCTTTTCAAATTCCAAGCCCTAAGCCCCTGGTAATGATTGTTCTATTTCTATGACATTGACATTTTTAGATTCCACATATAAATGCAATCATGAAGTATTTGTCTTCCTATGTCTGGTTTATTTCTCTTAGCATTACATTTTCCATGTTGTGGCAAATGGCAGAGTTTCTTTCTTGTTTAAAATTGACTAGCATTTCATTGACCAATTTTCTTGACTTATTAATTCATTGAGAGTTATTTAGGAGTTTTCCACATCTTAGTGTAGGCATTAACAAGATTGCAGATACCTCTTTGAGACACTGATTTCATTTCCTGGTTCAAAAGATAATTCCATTTTAATTTTTTGAGGAACCTCCATACTGCTTTCCCTAATGGTTACACTAATTTTTGTACCCATCAGCAGTGATCGAGGAGTTTAGCTAACATGCTATTTGTCTTCTCCCTTTGCTTCCTGGGAATTGCCCTCATTTACCTTTCAATGCTACATTGCGGTCCTCTGCTAAGTCATATTAGACCTGAGGCAAAAAGAAAATCAGTAATACTGATCTTGTCATTATTTTAAATGTTATTTTGTTAAGGTATTTAAAGTATTAATCATTTAAAATTATTTTATTAAAGTACAACTCATTTGATTACTGAGTTGACTGGTGTCCCCTCAATTTTTGCACTTAGAGCTTCACTTTATTCACGCTACTCCCCACTTGCTCAACGGATCAGCTGACTACCCCTTCTTAATGCTAAGTAAATTTAATGATGTTTGAAGCCTATTGGGTTTCATGATCTGTTTGCCAATTCAAATAAAAAATATCATTTCTAGAATAGTAAAATTGGAATTATAGAAATGATTTTTAAATAGAAAAATGCAGGCATTTGAGATAGTAAAGAATAAAATTTTAAAAGCAACAAAAATTCTGAGTTAATATGCTTAAATATATACAAAGATATTGCTACCATGAATTGAACGTTGTTTTCAAAAATTGAAAGAATCAAAGAAATAACAGGAGTTCTTGATTTTTTTAATTTTTTTTTATTTTTACAGACTGCATTTTGATTCATTGTACAGAAATGGGGTACAACTTTTTATTTCTATGGTTGTGCATGATGTGGATTCATACTATTCGTGTAATCATATATGTACATAGGGTAAGGATGTCTGTCTCCTTCCACCATTTTTCATACCCTCTGACCCTCCCCCTCTCATTTACTTCTATGTAATCTAAAGTTCCTCCATTCTTCTCTCATCCCCTACCTCTGCAACCCAATTATATATCATCATCCACTTATCAGGGAAAACATTTGGCCTTTGTTTTTTGGGGATTGACTTATTTCACTTAGCATGATATTCATTAATTTTTTTTTAATCCATCCTACTCATCATTCATCCCCAGCATGAAAGTTATCTTAGCTATAAATTCTTAAGACTGGGAAATTCTGGGGCATGGTGTTACAATACTGTTTTTATCTTTCTTAATTGACAACCTTTGGGTTTATTTTTCTCACATTTTTATTACGTGCCTTTAGTCCAGAGATTTCCCAACTTCCAAAATGTTGTAGTAATCACTCCTGACTCATGATTTCTCTTACTTAAAAGTTTGAGTCATGAAATAGGAAGGAAGGAAGGAAGGAAGGAAGGAAGGAAGGAAGGAAGGAAGGAAGGAAGACAGGCTGGCTCTTAGTGTCATTATAGTAGATTCCAAGGATGGAAAGTTCAACCTAATACCTTTACCTGAAATTTGTCTTTTTAACATTTAATGTGTTTGTAAGATTCTATAAATATTAAAAGCATAACAGAATGAGGTAAGACAAAATTGTAATGAGATTCAAGGTGAGTAAACTCTATTCATTTTTTAAAAGATTACAAGTAACTACTATGTAAAAGGTAATACACTCTTAGCATCCAACATCTTAGGGAAAAAAGAAATATTGGTGAACATTGTTTACAGTCTGAATTTTGTTATATTGGAGAAAAATATCAAGGTACTATGCGCACAGACAGGAGGAAGTTGGACCATAGTGCAGTAAGTCAGATATTATCTCCCAGGAAAGATAAAATCTAAACTGAACCACTGAAAAAATGTAGAAAATACGAGGAATAATAAAGAATGAAATAGACCAGTTTCAGTCAAATCGTAACAGCAACGCATGTAGAATTCCTGAAGGATAAGAGCAAGACCACCAGGGAAGTTTCTAACAGTTCATTCAATACAGAGTTCAGAAAAAGAAAGAAGAATAAGAACTGTCAATATTAATTCTGCCTATCCAGGAGCATGGGAGGTCTTTCCATCTTCTAAGATATTCTTCAGTTTCTTTCTTTAGTGTTCTGTGGTTTTCATTGTAGAGATCTTCCCCTCTTTCAGGAGATTCACCACTGATGTACAGGAACATGTTTGATTTATGGGTGTTGATTTTCTACCTGTTATTTTGCTGAATTCATTTATGTGTTCTAGAAGTTTTCTGGTGGAATTTTTTGGATCTTCTAAATATAGAATCATGTCATTGGCAAATAGCAATCATTTGGGTTCTTTTCCTATTTGTATCCCTTTAATTTCTTTCTTCTGTCTAATTGCTCTGGCTACATCTATTCAACATTGTTGAATAGGAGTGGTGAAAAAGAGCATCCTTGTCTTGTTCCTGTTTTCAGAGGGAATGCTTTTATTTTTTTCTCCACTTAGAATGATGTTGGACTTGGCTTTAGCATATATAGCTTTTATAATGTTGGATATGTTCCTACTATTCCTATTTTTTCCAGTGTTTGAACATGAAGGGGTGCTGTATTTCCTCAAATGCATTTTCTGTATCCATTGAGATGATAATATGATTCTTGTTTTAAATCTATTGATGTGATGAATTATGTTTATTGATTTCTGTATTTCAAACCAACCTTGCATCCCTGAGATGAACATCACTTGATCATGGTGCACTATCTTTTTAATATGTTTTTGTGTGTGGCTCACCAGAATTTTATTGAGAATTTTTGCGTCTATGGTCATCAGGGATATTGGTTTGAAGTTTTCTTTATTTGATGTGTCATTGTCTGGTTTTGGTATCAGAGTGATACTAGCCTCATAGAATGAGTTTGGAAGGCTTCCCTCCTTTTCAATTTCAGGGAATACTTTGAGTAATATTGTCAAAATAACCTTAATACCAAAAACATTATACAGACTTAATATAATCCCACTAAAATTTCAATGGCATTCTTCATCAAACTAGAAAAAGCAATCATGAAATTCACTTGGAAACATAAAGACATCCAGAATAGCCAAAGCAATCCTTGGCAAGAAGAATGAAGCAGGAGGCATCACTATACCAAATATTAAACTATACAACAAAGTAACAGTAACAAAAATGGCATGGTATTGGCACCAAAATACACATGTAGACCAATGGTACAGAGTAGAAGACACAGCAACAAACCTACATACATAGAGTTATACTAGATGAAGGCACCAACGACATTCACTGAGAAAAGATAGCCTATTCAACAAATGGAGCTGGGAAAATTGGAAATCCACATGTACCAAAATGAAATTAAATCTCTATCACCTTGCATGTAACTCAACTCAAAGTGAATCAAAGACTTAGGTACTAGACCAGAGGCCCTAGGCCAAATAGAAGAAAAAGTAGGCCCAAATCTCCACCACATTGGCTTAGGATCTGACTTCCTTAACAAGACTCCTAAAGTGAAAGAAGTAAAATCAAGAATCAATAAATAGGATGAATTCAAAATAAAAAGCTTCTTTTCAGCAAAGGAAGTAATCAATAACATGAAGAGAGAGTCTAGAGAATGGGAGAAAAGCTTTTACCACATGCACCTCAGATGAAGCGTTAATCTCAAGGATTTATAATTCAAAATCTTAACACCAAAAAACAAAAAACCTGATCAAAAAATGGGCTAAGGAATTGAAGAGACACAACACAGAAGAAGGAATACAATTGATCAAAAAACATGAAAAAATGTTCAATATCTTTAGCAGTTAGAGAAATGCAAATCAGAACTCCTCTAAGATTTCATCTCAGCCCAGTTAGAATGGCAATTTTCAAACAAACAACAAACAACAATAAATGGTGACAAGGATGAGAGGAAAAGCTACACTCATACATTGCTGGTGGGAATGCAAATTAGTGCCACCATTATGGAAAATGTATGGAGATTACTAAGAAAACTTGGAACGGAAATACCATTTGACCCAGCTATCCCACTCCTTGGCTTATACCCAAAGGACTTAAAATCAGCATATTACAGTGAAATAGCCCAATGTTTAAAGCAGCTCAATTCACAATAGCTAAACTATGGAACCAACCTAGGTGCCTTTTAACAGATGATTGGAATATTACTCAACCTTAAAGAAGAAAGAAATTGTCATTTGCCAGTACATGTATGGAGCTGGAGAATATTATGCTAAGTGAAATAAGCTAATCCCAAAAGTCAAAGGCTGTATGTTTTCTCTGATAGGCAGATGCTAATTCACAACAGGGGAGTGCTAGGGAAAATAGAGTTACTTTAGTTGGAGTGGGATGAAGAAAGAGGTGGGGGTATAAGTGTAGGAAGGATAATAGAATGAATCAGAAGTTATTACCATATATATGTGTGTGTGTGTGTGTGTGTGTGTGTGTGTGTGTTTTCAGTCATGCCCATTCCCTGATTCAGGGCTGACTAGCTCCCTTACAGCACCAAACAGTATTGAATGTTACAGAGATCTCATTCATGAGCAATAAATATAGCAAATCCCACTGTTGTTTTATTTTAAGAAATTGGCACAACCATTACCCTAATCAGTCAGTTATCATCAAAATCAAGGCAAGACCTTCTACCAGCAAAAAGATGATGACTTGATGAAGGCTCAGATGATTTGTATAACTTTTTATCAATAAAGTATATTTTAATGATTGATCTTTTATATATAATGCCATCACACCCTGGATAGGCTACAGTATGAGGTAAACATAACATTTATATGCACTGGGAAACAAAGAAAAAATAAAGAAATCACATGACTTGTTATTGCAGTATTTGCTTAATTGTGGTAAATGAACATAACCAATATCTCTGATGTATTTCTATAAATTAATGAATGCTTTCAATGAGTCATAGATGACTTAGTTTTTCTTTAAACTATTTTAAAAGATATTCACAAAAAAAATTCAAAATTCCTCTTTCAAAATTCCATGAGAGGGGTTAGAGAAAATACTATCCCAAAATATTGCATATTGACATAGTAAGTATTGTAAGCTACAGAAAATTGAGAAAATTACTGAAGCAGAAATGTCTCTCTGGCCCTCTCCTGTCCCCTCTCCTTTGAGACCCATATGTGAGATATCTCAGTCAATACCTGGAGGGAAGGAATGCTATACAGAGAGACCCAAAAGAACCTGAATATAGACCTTAATTCCCCCCCACACACACACACACAGACAGCTAATTACAATTAACCTATAGGCTTTATACTCAGGCATACTTCTACACAGTTGTACAACCTCCATCAAAACAAAACAAAAATAGACAGTGTCCCCCATTTCTTTGGATCATCATTTTTGAAGGTTCCCATACCATATAAAACTTTTGTTATGAATTTATTATGATTTTTTCTTCTCAATCTGTCTTTGTGACAGGGATTATCAGCCATGAACCTTGCAAGGGCAGAGGAAGACACTACTTTTGTTGCCCTATACATGGCACTTAATATTTAATAAGTTTTGGCAGCTATACTAGTTTGGATATGTAATGCCCACCAAAGTTTCATGTGTTGCAGTTTGGGACCCCATACAGCAATGTTAAGAGGTGAGGTTTTTGGGAAATGATCAGCTCCTGAGGGCTCTCTCTTCATCAGTAGATTAACATGTTGAAGGATTCATAATTTGAATGGACTGTTGGGAAATGGCAGAGAAGGTAGAAGGTGGGACCTCATTGAAGGGAATGAGTCTTTGGGGGCATGCCCTTATGGACTATATCTTGTCACTCACCTCTTCCTCTTTCTTCTCCTCTCTCTCTCCCTCTTTCTGCTTTCTGGCAACCATGACATGAGCAGCTTTTCTCTACCATACCCTGCCACTGTGATGTTCTGCCTTGTCTCAGGCTCAGGTCAATGGAGCCAGCTGATCATAGGCTGAAACCACTGACAGAAAAAAATAAATATTTCCTCCTTTCAAAAACATTTTCTCAGGTTTTTGTTCCAGAGACTAAAATCTGACTAACACAGTGGCTTTAGTTATACAGTAAAGAAGCTGCTGAGGTATGGAATTTGCTATATTTTCTAATTGAATACAAAGTAGGTCTGTAAATATTTGGTTAAACAAATCAGTGATTATATAACTCTTGGCTTTATATATTTAATATGTACATTATATTTCTGTTATTCCTATTTGTGGAATTACCTGGTTTTTATTATCTAATTTCATCCAAACAACAATTTTTGGGGACAGTGGGGGTTCCTGGGGATTGAACCCAGGACCATTTTATCACTGAGCTACAGTACCCAGTCCTGTTTATTTTTTGCTTTGAGACAGAATCTTGTTAAGTTGCTGAGGACCTTATTAAGTTGCTAAAGTTGGCCTTGAACTTGTGATCTTCCTGCCTTAGTCTTATTAAATTTCTGGAATTATAGGTGCACACCACTGTATCTGACTCAGCCAACAAATTATGCTAACTACTTAATATAGTCTAGGCACTATATTATACTTATTATACTTATTATTTAAATAAGTGATCCAAAAATAAGCAATATATGATTTTATATGTTTTGCATTCTTCATAATTATGGTGAAAGACGTGAGGTCAAAGATAATGACTAGGTCAGATGGTTAGAAAGGACTACTTTGAAAAGGTCTTTAAGCTCTTTACACAGAGCCAGTCATTACAGAACAGAGGAAAATTCATAAAAGATAGAACTGTTTAAAAGATTACTATTATTTGAGCAGCAAAATGCAAAATATTTTAAATATCTCTAACAGTGGTTTGTTGTTTGAAATGTTTTTTACTTTGAGATAATAAATGCAGTTTGTGTTTTAAAATGGTTTTCAATGAAGAAAAAAGAAGGGAAGAAAAAAAGAAAGAACTGAATGAAGGACAGAAACTACAACCTGTAAGGCACAAAATGGGTTTTTGTAAACATGGAAAATTTTTAAATTTAACATTTTTCCTTCTGTGTGGATAGCACAATTTTAGGATGGTGAGAACAGGGCAGAAATATACCCATTACATGTACTTTGCAGATGCTCTGATGGTATTCTTTCCCTAATATTATGAGCTAGTTTTCTTTGTCTTTTTACTCTTCCATAAGAGAAATGCTTACCAGAACATTTTGAAGTTCTACAATAATGTCATTAAATATTTTGATTCTGTGCTCCTGTTTCTTAGGAGACCTTAGAAGGTTTTCAGGTCACAGTCTAATTTAAGGATTGGGAGATGTGAGGAATATCTCATTTAAATATGGTGAATTATGCATGGAAGTTCTAATAGGTTCCCCACAGCAATGCCCTAATTATGCTTTAATTCATTAATAGGCAGATTCTGGTTTATATTGGATGTTCCACATTTTCACAACTGGGACAAAATTAAAAGAATTATACCATGTAAACGCAGAATAAAATCATCACTTTTATACACTGGAAAGAGTCTATTTTTTTCCATTTCATGAAATGATCACATTTGTTTTGTATCGCAATACAGAATATAATGAACAGTTTTAAATTTAAAAAATAGAGAGAACATATCAGTTTATGTTGCTCATTTACCCACACTAAAACTGTTGTCATGGCATGCTAAAAATACTTTAGAAAGATTTCACTGATTGCTTCCGTTTAACTGCCACTTTGCCATTTATTGACTTAATTTTGCACAAACTGAAGCACCCTTAAGACACATGAGAAGATATTAGGTTTCAGTTTTACATACCTCATCATGGAAATAGTAAAATGAAGAAAGCTTTTTTTGTACTATATTTGCAAAATACCCCACATCCAAAAAGAAACATCCATACTAAAGTCTCTCAGTATAATCTTATCGCACACAAATAAGCATTTCTTACTTTTATGTTCCTTTCAAATGCAAGTCAGTATCTACTTCATTTTACAAGGTATGCCATTGCCTTTCAAAATACACAGAGTGATAAAGTGGAATTTCCATAGACAGAAGCTATACTGTAAATGGCGGGAGAGGGGTTGGAGGATCTTTCTTTTCTAAAGATTTTTGTTTAGGGAATCTTGCTTCAAAGCACCCGGGGTTTTTTTTTTTTTTCAGTATAAATCAGTGAGCTTAAGAACATATCTTTTTTTTAAATAGATAAAGAAGTCATAAAAGTATATTCACCATGATCTAGGCCTTTACATGGAAACATACATATGCGTTTCCATGCAATTAATATATGTATATATATGTATGTGTACATATATATATATATTTATAAAACTACATTATTATCAGAATAAATGACTGTGGAAACAGAAGTTTTGATTAATTTTTTTGTTGCAAACTTTTGTATTTTAAGAGATAGTCACGTTTTGGTCAATCCTTTTGCTATTGAAAAGTTCCAAGAGATCATCTCACATATATTCAGGTTAGCAGCCTTCTAATAGATAAAAATGCAGTAGCAAACAGCTATATGAATCAAATATTCACTGCCCAACAGCATGGGTCTGAGGACCCCTGAATGTGACCTGTTCCCAGAGGAAAGCAATTTAATGGTCTATTGCACACAGAACAGTATGTATGAATCACAAAACCTTCAGATAAATTAGTGACAGGTACATCTGAATAGGATTCCTTCTAAGTCTCTTATCTGCAGCCAGGCAAGCTTGTTTCACCCTCACTTTCAAAGATAAAGCCACATGGCATGTTGCCTTGGCAGTTCTCACAAAGCAAACAGTCCCCATCATCCATTACTGGGGGAAAAATCCCCTTATTATTTCAGTTACTGTGACAGCAAATGGGATAAAAGTGAAAGCTATCTACCAGTTGAAAATTCATCAGTCGATTACCACGCCTTATATCTTCTCTAACTTTCACAGGCTGTGTGCATTTTGCTCTTTTACTTTTATTTTTGACAGTTCTGATATCCCAGACTTATAGCCAAGGCAAGGTTCAAGAACAAAACAGCAGGTTATCAAAGACAACTTATCAGGGGCCATACCGGGAAAAGAGATGCCAACCATTAGTAAGTAGCTGAAAGACAGATCTAGACAGAGGGAGGGAGAACAGTGCTTCAAGCTTTCATCTTTAACTCTACACTTATTCCATTTGAAAAAACTCAGAGGAAATTTTGAGATGCTAAAGATAAAATCCAAGTACTTAGGTGTACTGGTAACAGAGAAAATTAAACACACACACACACACACACACACACACACACACACGGAAAAAGCTTATGCATGAGGGATCATATTGTCATACCTTATCAACTACAAACTCATTGGAATATCAAAACCATCCAACCAAAACTATGTGCTTTAAACTAAATATCAATAAATAATGTACAATGCTTTCTCATCTACAAAGTCAAACATTTACTAATTACTAGACTTTTTTAAAAGTAAACAATAGACCAGACATAAATTCTTACAGCCTGTATTTCTTTTAGTCTAGGATTGTACTTAATGGAGACCATCTCAGTAAGTATTTCAATAAATGCCATGTTGTGTCACTAGGTCAATGATATAGCATTAAATAATTCAATGTCATAAACCAACAAGACTCACATTTTAGGTTCTGTAGAGATAGTCCTTTCACACAAAATCAGGGTTGTGCTTTCTGGTCGAGTCTGTGTTAAATCAAAATGACAAAAAATCTTAGTTTCCCATTCTACTGCCACTTAGAATGCATGCAAATAAACTTCCATCTAGTCAAGGGGAAAAAAATTGCATTAAGGAGTACTGATTTGTAAATTTGGTCTTTTCAAATGTAGATGATGTTTTCACCTCCTCTCCCCACATATCTTTGCAAAATTTCAGCAATGAACTCATTACTGTAGAAATTCAAGTAAAGCTATGGTCAGCTAATGAAATTCAGGCCTGGGATTAAGCTCCATAAACATGCAAAAGAGTTGGGCATCTGCAACTGGGAGAGGCATGGTGATGCTGGAATGGAAACAAAATGAGCCATATAAATTAAACAATGTACAATATGATGGAATGATGGATTTTAGCTATGTTAACTGTTGTCCTATATATGAGGTGATTCATAGTATTTCAAATGTGCAACAAATAAAAGCAAAAATACCTTGAAAATGTTACCAATATCATGCCCAATGACACTTTGGGGAATATAAATATAACTACTAAATTTACCTTCTTTGAAATTACACAGGTTTAATTAGATCTGTTATATTTCCTTTATAGCCTCAATAATTTAAGCAACATTAAACACCATTTTAAATATGCAAGAATTGCAGTTAACAGGCAATAAAAATTATTATTTCTGCTCTAAATACTATGCTTATACTGATTTATTTACAATGTACTTCAGTCATCAGTAAGTTCTTAAAAGCTTTAGTAAATACAGAACTAAAATGCTCAAATAAAATGTTAAACTCTACATGTGCAGTCCCATATTGCATTAATATTTTTTATTTTTATGAATTAGAAAAACATAAAAATGTAATCAGAACAATTAGTTTGAATATTTAAGAAGTTAAATGTCAGGTGAGTATTCTGTAACTGTTTATTTAAATTATGGCAACACCAAGTCTTAATAATTCTTTGATTATTATATGCCAAGACTTTTATGCTGCATAATGAAGTGTTCAAATTTTCTGGTTAATTATCCATTAATTTAACAAACAGATTTGGACCAAGATGCTCTTTTCTTTCCCCTCTGCTGGATCAAAATACAGACAGAGTTCTTCCTAAATCTAAGCCCTGACCTTCTTATTCTTAGAGTACTTACTTTAGAAAACTTGCAATTGTAAATACTTTATCTTCCCCTTTGAGATGTTAATCTTCTCCCTGTCTCCTGCCAATTTTGCAATGTAGAAAGTCTTTCTCTAGGAACTTTGGAAAAGGGATCAAGAAAATAATGCTCCTATTTCCCAGTCTCTATGATAGAGTAGGAGCCCAATTTAGATAAGTATAATTAGCAAACACTGATAGCTAATCCCATTGACCAACCTCCCAACTAATGTCCTCTAACACTAATAGAATGCTATTTCGCATTCTCAGGTGTCTATTATGTGCTAGCAAGAATTCTGTTAATTCAGTGGTGAACAAGACACACTGCATGTGTCTTCATAGCACCTACGATCTAGTGGAAGACAGATACAAATAAATTCACATTTAAAATAAATTATTGCTAGTACCATGGAAAAAAGAAAGGAGATACCTGACTAAAGGTGGAACAAATTATGAAAAGTTCCATTGAAATCATCCTGAATGGTACCCATTCAGGAACCTGGAATAGAGAAAATGATCCAGGTAGATAGTCCAGCATGCCAGCCAGCACAAAAACCTTAGAGGAGAAGTGAATATTGCAGTTCAAAGAAAAAACAATGATGAAAATAACTGTTTCACATCTGAAGTGGGGAGAGGCAAGAAATGAGTCTGAAATGTAACAGTAGAGAGATAAGGAAGGATGCATGGAATGGTATACTTGCTCATTTTTGTTTTAAAAAACATATAGGGGAGAGAGTGTAACCTAACAATCACTGCTGAAGACTCTGGTGCCAGGCTATCAGGCTTTGGAATCTGACTCTGCATCTCTCAGAAATTGTGTGATATTAGGCAAGTTGTCTATCTCTCAAAACCTGTTACTCCATCCCATAAATGGAGATAATGAAAATACCTGATGAGGTCTTGTGAGGATTAAAAGGGAAATTCAACACATAAAATATTCACAGACTAATTTATGATGTTGGTGATTATGACAATGACAAGAAAACAGTCCATGGTATTGATGATGAGTGGCATGCTATATTATAGACCTTGAAGGTTTTGGTGAAGTATTTGAAAATAAGAGAAATTGCTGACGTTTACAAAATGGAGATATATTATTGAGTTTATATTTGAAATTTTTTTAAAAAATAGTATTCTAGCCAGGCATGGTGGCACCTGCCTGTAATCCCAGCACCTCAGGAGGCTGAGGCAGGAGGATCATGAGTTCAAAGCCAGCCTCAGCACTTAGCAAAACCCTAAGCAACTCAGTGAGACCCTGTCTCTAAATAAAATATAAAAATGGGCTGGAGATGTGACTCAGTGGCTAGGTACCTCTGAGTTCAATGCATCATACCAAAATAATGATAATTAATAATAATAATAATAATAATAATAATAATAATAATGGCATTCTAATGACAGAAAAATTTATTGAAAGTTGAGGAGGGAATGATGTAATCCAGGCAAAATACAATAATGTCCTGAGGACAGCGGGAACTGAAATTCTGTTTGAGTAAATATTTTTAGATACATTAATTAAAAGTCAATATGTGCTGAAGAGATGAGTTTACAATCAGATAGCCTAATAATAAGGTAAATATATTTTTGCAGTATCAGGGATTGAACCCTTGGTCTTAGGGCAGGTTAGGCAATCACTCTACCAGTGAGCTACATGCCACCCCTAAACAGAAGAATATTTACCCTATTGTTTGATTATCATATATATATATGATATATATGAAATTTTATATATATAATTTATAATTATAATTATATATATATAATTTTACATATATAATTTATATATATAATTTATATATATAATTTATATATATAATTTATATAATTTTATATATATATAATGTATGTATATATGTATGTATGTGTGTGTATATCTACCTCTGTTTTGAAATTGTTGTTTGAGTGTAATTAGTAGTAGCAGGAAAAACCTTTAACTTATACAAGTGTCCTGGTTTGGATGATGATAAACTTTGTTGTAGAAGTCTTTGTGAGAATCAATTAGTATATTTTATACAGAAGTTTTGTTTAACCAAACAAATCACATGAGTGGATGTCATTTCTAATGTATGATACAAAAATAGAGTCAAGAGAAGTAGCTAATATTTATTTGAGATATTTGTTTGTTCAATAGTATTTATGCAGCTTACTTATATTATCTCAATTCTTCCTGAAACATCCTATGAAGTGGTTACAATTGTTGTCCTCATTTTACAGAGAAATTTGGAGCATATGGAGGTTGAACAAATTGCACAAGTGACATAGTAAGTGGAGGAACATGGATTCAAACTAGAATGTCGGGATCCAGGATTTGTGCACTTAACTCCTATGCAAAACATACTAAAATAATTTTCACAGAAAGCCCAAGCTCAGAGGTGCTTACAACAATGAAAGGAGATAGTAGAGAATCAAACAAAGCCCTTTAGGGCAATAGCAGAAGAAACCACTTTAGCAAGATACAAAGCACAAAAAGGTTAAATCAGAGTAGCTTCATGAATAAATGCTATTTCAGTTAGATTTTAAAGAATGAACGATATATTTGCCTCCTTAAAAATAATGACTTACTTTAAATAATAATGTATAATGTTATTTGGTTTTCTTTGATCCTCCCAATCAAATATAATCCTCCAAGCAAGGCGTGGTGGCGCACGCCTGTAATCCAAGCGACTTGGGAGGCTGAGGCAGGAGGATCTCGAGTTCAAAGCCAGCCTCAGCAACTTAGCAAGGCCCTAAGCAACTCAGTGAGACCCTGTCTCTAAATAAAAAATACAAAATAGGACTGGGGATGTGACTCAGAGGCCGAGTGTCCCTGAGTTCAATCCCTGGTTCCAAAAAAAAAATTTTAAAAATATATATATAATCCTCCAGTTTTCTAAGTGACCTTGTATAAAACAGATTACAAAATAATATAAAATCTTTAATCAATGGGGTCAATAATATTCTGATGTATATCTATTACACTTATATAAAAATATAAAATTCAAACTATTTAATTTGACCTCTCTCATTACATTCTTATAGTGTCCACACATAAACATATACACACATATACATACATACAAAAACAAAGCAAATTCTAATATCTAAGATATTCTTGTCGCAATAGTTGCTGTTTTCCTTGACTATACGAAGATTCCACTGGTGTTGTTTTCCTATTTAATCTTCTCCCAAATCTTACATTGCCAGATTTTTCTCATATATTTCTTCTGCTCCTGTATGATTGTATAATGTTCTTTAAATGGCAGATTGTAATTTTAAGGGATATTTTTATTCTTTACTAATGATATTTCTTTTTTCTGGAAAGCACGGTGCCTGCTCTCTCATACCTGGGCATACTACACTTAAAAGTCACAAAGATGGCTTCAGATTAAATTATATGAAACAGTTAAAATAGAAATAGGAATGCAAATCTTCACAGACTAAGAAAATAGCAGAAGAACAAACACTTTTGAACTCATTTTATGAAACAACAGGGCAATGTTTCAATGAATATAGATGCAATCCCTTTCAAAAAAATTATTTAGCAAACCAAAACCCAATAGCATGTACAAAGGATTATATGACAAGACCAAATGGAATTTAGTCTATAAATGATACCTTTATGTAACATTTGAAATTCATTTAATATAATACACATAGCATTGCAATAAAGGATAAAATTCACAACAATCTTTCATGTACTGAAACTTCTGCCATTTTATAGAAAAAAACTCAAAAAACTGAGAATACAAGGGAATATCTTATTGTATTAATGTATATTATGGGCATTTAAGCTCAAACTCTGACATGATGGATAAGTTCTGTAACTCAATTAGGCTGATGATTGCAAACCTCTATACATTTACAAATGATCAAAACAAATGTATCAGCTAACACTACACTCATTTGGCATTTTAATGTACATTTATGAAAGACAAAAATATATAAGAACTCATATTTCTTGTAGATAACATGGTTATATAAATGTGATTTCAGAAGTATGTATGAAATAGTATAATTGCTGCATTAATTATCAAGGTAAATACTGAATCAAAACCATTTCTTTTATAAGGAAATAAATGAAGATAGGAAGAAAAGTTTAGAAATTTTACTAAAGTATCATCAAAGGATATAAAAAGGTTAAGAATAAATTTTTTACTATATGAAGCATTTAAAACTATTATCCAGTAAAACTGAAGAAAATATAATTAGTGTAAGTATACATGATTTAAATAAAACATTAAAACCACACCATAAAATTCTAATGTTTCTTAATGCGTTATATCAATATTTAAAAGACTAACCAAAATACCAATAAACTTTTTGTGGTACTTAATATACTAAATCCAACATTTCAATGGATTTTTTTTTTACTAAAATAGCAAAACATGAATTAAGAATAATAAATAAAAATAGAATAAGAACAAAGTTGGAATTCTTACTCTTCTGCTAATCAGAATTAAATATAATGTTATTAATCAAAGCAATGTAGTGTTGATAAATAGATAATGGAAGAAAAGAAGTTAAAAATTAGATTCACATTAGCACTTAATTTTAAACAAACATGGCACCATGGAGTAGTAGGGAAAAGATGGACTTCTAAAAATGGTCTTTGTGAATATTATATGAAGGAAATAGATTTTAGCCTCAAAACTTCCATATGAAAAAAATTAATTCCAGAAGCAATACAGATCTTATTGTAAAAAGGAGAAAATTAAAGTTCTGGAAATGACACAGAAAATCAAAATAGCTTTGAGATCCTGGGGCAAATGTAGGATATAAATACACAACAAATAGAAATGATAAATGATATTTAAAATTACCAAGCTCTGTTTATTGGAAGATGTCATGAAGAAAGTGAAAAGACCAATAACAATAATGAAGAAACTTATACATGACCCAAAGAGCATATTGATCAAATGATATACAAAGAAATATTTTAGAAGTAATAGGCTAAAAATCAAGCCAATAGAAAAATAATTGAGACTAGATAACTAATGTATATATGCAAATAGTTAATACATTTGTGAAAAGTCACTTTATTCATTCTTGAACAAAAATACTATCACAGTGAGATACAGTTATAGAACCAACAGAATAGCTATGATAAAGAAAATGGACAATGTCGAATTTGCATGGCTTTTGAGCAATTGAAATTTGTATATGCTCCTTGAAGTAGTATGAATTAATATAACTGATTTGATGAACTTTTGGAAAGAATATTAAAATATACATATATGTTACCTATTTTTACTATGAGGTATACATTCTAGCACTGTATTCATATATGTGACAAAATATATCACTATTTATAAAACACACTAAACTGAGGAGAGTCCAAATATCCATCCAAAATTAATTAATGAACTGCATATAGATACAATGGAATATCACATAGCAATAAAAGGAACCAACTAGTGCTATGAGCATGGACATGAGGGAGTCCCACAAAGACAACGTGGAGAAAATAAGTCAAGTTAGAGAACAATTTCATAAATAGATAGCTATCCATTTGTATAAATTTAAACAAACAAAACTAATATTTGGTGTTAGAAATATGATTAGAATTTAACTTATGGTAAAGTGGTAATGGGGTAATTATTGATAGGTTTGCTCTGAAGTGTTAGTAATATTCTATTTTTTGATAATGTTTTTTATTCCATATGGGTGCTTATTTTGCTATAATTCACTGCAACCAAGACTTGTGATTTTTTTCTATATACATTTCAATAAAACGTATTTAAAGGGTGTTTGATATGCTGCTTTATGTTATTGTTATTATTTTTGTTATTCTTACTTCATACCAATCTATATCGTTTAGCCTTTGATCGTCTGATATCTTTGCCTTTTCATGGTTCTTACACATGTTTTTTTCCCTGTATTCTCTTTACCTGGAATAACCTTACTATTTCTTCATGGTTAGATAATTACTCTATACCAGGAGAGCATTATGTGACCTTCCAAGTAAGTACATTCTTTGCCTCCTTTTGTATCTTAATTTGTTTGTGATGCTATAATAGAGGACCAGAGACCTGGTAATTTGTAAAGAAGAAAAATTTGTTTCTTATAATTATGGAGGCTGGGAATTCAAGATCAAGATACCAACATGTTCTATTATCTGGTAAAAACTACTCCTCTGTGTTTCCTTGATGGCCCCTTGTGGAGATGGAGAGGAGCAACAGTGTGTCTTCGCATGGTGAAAGATGGAAGGGAGAGAGCCTTACTGCATGAAGCCTCTTTACAAGTCTTAATCCCATTCATGAGGGAAGAGTTCTCATGGCCAAATCACCTCTTAACAGCGCCACCTTTTAATACTATCATGTTGGAAACACCTGAGTTTTGAAGGGGATGCATTAATACAAGCAAGGATGTACAGAATCTCTTTACTTCCTCCCTGGTATCAGAGTTATTATTTTACATGTGTTCCTATGATTGTTGTTAAAATTATTAACAGACATTTCCCACAAAGACAGAGGCCTTGTTGTCTTTGATATTGTATATCTCTAGCACCTCACGCAAGACCAGCTCAGTAAATATTTGATGAACAAATGGTGTGTGACTTGGCCACAAGCCATGCACTCACACAGAGTGATTCATAAGAAACAACCAGGGGAAACTACCCATCAAATTACCAAATGCAGGGTGACACAGACAAAATGTGTTACATGTTATGTGTTTTCCATAGTCATGTTTGTTAAATGACACATATAGATAAATAATACAAAATATAATAACTAATAGTAATTAGTTAAGTGACTCAAATAGGATCAAGAAAAATTTGAAGGGCTGTTTTGGCAGCCTGTAGTCATTGAACCAGGTTTCCTTTCTGTTTTGCTACAGGTAGCTGATGACTTCTACCTTCAAGGTTTTTGAAATGTGGCTAATTCAGCTCCAAGCAAGCTTTATCAGTTCCAGAAAGCAGAAAATAGAAAGAAATGAGGGCGAAAAGACACATCAAAAACTCTATTCACTTGTTTTTACTAAGCATTCCGAAAATATGCTTTGGCAAGCAATTTTCATTGCAAGTTTCCCTTTAAGCTTACTATCCCAAAATTCTAACTGAGGGAATCCCAGGATAGAACTGGATTTATGTTTTAAAATATTAAGAACTGGTAATCTATTGTGGCAAACCCAAAGGCAAACCCTTGTGGATTCCAGAAATACACACAAAGAAGCAACACAATCTGTACACTTTCAAGTATATCTCCACCAACAAAGGGATGAGACATTGACATTTCCTGCATCTCCCCAAGTACCCTCTTCTCCAATCTTTGAAAGGCTTACTCAGTCCATGTTTGGTGCTCGAAACCACTGAAGTTAAGCCAGAGCACCGGGGAGCATTTTCTTCTTGAGCTTTGAATGCATTTTCATATGCTTGTGTACTCACATGTGACTGAATATTTGCCTTTTGGCTATTCTTTTCTCACCAATGAATCCACACAAGACAAGTCCTGAATCAGAAGTTTGGCAGATCTGCCATTTCTTCATCCTGTCTCTGCTTAATTTTCCAGTTGCTAGTTCTGAATGGAAAACTGAATCATCTGGCACAATGAAGTGAGGATTATAGATTCAAAAATTTACCCCCCTTCCCAAAGGTAACCTGCTTTATGAATTTCAAAGGGAATTTTTTCAGGAAAATTAAAGATATTCACTTGAAAATTAATTGGATGCTCTTAATAAACTTGAAAGGAAGTTGTTGTCGAAAGAATCAGGAGTGAAATATCATTTGAAATGAAATCGTTTTTATATTTGTGCTTAGTTTTAACTTTCCTTCAGGGACTCTTCTATCAAAAGAGAATTTATTTTAAATTGATTAAGTAAACCCCTGAAGAAGTAGACTAGTACTTTACTCTATGACAGTTTTGCTAATCCAAAGAATAAAAGTGTACCTGGGGCAAAAAGAAAAGTGAACTGACTTCTGAAAAAATAGTACTTTAAACATTGTTGAACAATACAATTAAATAAAATTAAATCCTTTTCTCTACAGCTTATTTTCAGTGTGTCAGACGTACCAGACAGATTTTAATTGATTATATCTTACACACATTGAATAGAGACTACAAAAATGTGTTTAAATTTTTCTAAGTTATAAAAAAACTTAGTTAAGGGAGGCACAGTGGCGCATGCCTGTAATCCCAGCGGCTTGGGAGGCTGAGG
>JAJEJO010005486.1:107075-140269 GCA_020662805.1 Glaucomys volans | reverse complement strand
AGGACTGGGGATGTGGCTCAGTGGTCAAGTGCCCTTGAGTTCAATCCCCAATTAGCCCTTTCCACCCAAAAAGACTTACTTGAGAAAAATATCACTTCTTTAAAGTGTTAGTCATATAGTTTTCACTCAGTGTATGTGTGTGTGTCTGAGAGAGCCTCTGTAGGAACAGGAAGGGTTAAGATTAGAAACACCAAACACAGGACTTCTCCAGAGGAGGCAGTTGGGTATTGGATTAATTATATGTAGGTTTCTTCCATTTAGTTTCTGACTAATTGGGCAACTATTTACAGATTTGGACATTTTTGTTTTGTTTTGTTTTGTTTTGCCCTGTTCATGTTCTGCAAACACTGCCAAGGAGAAATAATTAAAGAAATATTTTATTATTTATGCATCTTATTTTCATGTGTTCATTTTTCTTTTTAAAGTTTTAACATAAAATATTTGAAACACATAATTGTAATTCCTTCTGGGTGTTGCGGCACACACCTGTAATCCCAGGAATTTGGGAGGCTAAGGCAGGAGCATCTCAAGATTGAGGCCAGCCTCAGCAACTTAGGGAGACCTTTTCTCAAAATAAAAAAAGAAAAGAAGTGGTGATGTAGCTTAGAGATAAAGCCTCCTGGATTCAATACCGATTACAGGAAAGAAATACATATGTGCATATATGAATATATATATATATATATATATATATATATATATTTAACTCAAATGACTTGCTTTCTTTTTATTCTTACTTTAATAAAAATTTGTTTTAGGGAAATAGCAAAAAAGGATTTCTGTGATTTTATTTTCAAATTTAAACCCATTTTGAACTCTATTTACATAACTTATGCCCGTTATTTTTCATCCTGAGTGAATTTTAATATACAGTACAAGCAACCGGTTACCTATCTCTTGCTATACAAATATAAACTACCATAATGGAGAGTTCATCCACTGAAGTTAACAAACCCCAATTTACTTACCCATTCATGTTGACCTTCTTATTAACAATAACAAATTAATAAAGATTTGCCCCTTAATATAAAATGCTTTCTCAAGTAGAGACTTGAAAATACATTTCTGTATTATGCATGGCATTTTTTGAAAACACTACTACATTAAGATTGATTATAAAATTTCTAGTATAGATCTCTGAATCCAAGACTTATGGAGAAATATTGTGGAAAAACAATACTGCTGCCTTCCAGTTCTATGCTTAATAAGGAGAGACTGTATCTGTACACCTTTGGAGCAGGTCCATTTGACTCAGTTCCAAGAGTATACATGGCCAATTATTTGTATTCATAGGGACTCTACTTGCCAGTGCTATCTTAGCTGCCAATAACATTATGAGATGTTTTCAAACTGAGGTACTTGTCTCACATTGACACATATTACTTCTAGCTCTGGCAGAAAGCATGGGTAACATTTAAATTTATGGTTCACTTGTTGGGATGAGCCATTTTAGTAAGAAAGCTTCTAAGGAAATAAGTATTTCCCAGTCAGTAATTGCTGATGTTTTTTATAAAAGCACATTTCTGGGAGTGGTAGGGAGTGGTGGGTAAGGAGTTCTGTGTGCAATTTAGCAAAACCTTCAGACATTTGACTGCATTGTTTAGACATGTTTCTCTAAGCCCACCCTCCAGTTTCACAAACAAAATCTTGGATGCTTGTGATAGAAAGGTTTTGGTTGTCCATGGGTAACACATTTATAATAATGTGTGAAATTGTCACATTCAATCAAAACAGTTCCTAAAATGTCTGTCTAATACACATCAACAGATAATATTTCTTTTAACAAATGCATTTGTAACAAAGGATATCTCTGGCCTATAACAGGGGGCCGACCTCCTTAGGTACTTACTTAATTCAAAACCTTGGCCAAATTCACATTAACACTTATTTTTTTTTTCTTTTCTGAAACTGTGTTGTAAGACACTCTGTTTCACCATACTATTTATCAATACCTATTTTTTTTACTCATCACTTTCTCTTATAAAAAATCAGTGGAGATGGTCCATAATATATATGTATTAGATCAATTCTTTTGTGGATGTAAAAACAAAGTACAAAAATAATCAAGAAAAATTAAAAGTTGCCTAACAGATTGTTGAGTACATTTCTTAATTATAATGAAAGAAATGTAAATAAAAAATTAGAATGAAATCACACATAATCCCATAATCCTAATAAAATTATTGTCAGTTTGATAATATTGAAAAACAGTTTAGAGAGAATTATCAAGCATAGATATGCATATATGTTCACACAAAACATTATTTCTGGTAATTAATCCTGAAGAAATAAATCAAATGAAGAATACAGTTTGGGCATTGAGATCTTCATTTTAACACTGATTTCAATGACAGATGTTTTAATCTAAAGTAGGTAATAGTGTAAAAGTTTTCTTCACCAACTTTATCAGTCCTTAAAATTAAGATTGTAATTATAATAGCTATATTGGAAATCCATTTTCTATGCAGAAAAATTGTGTCAAAATCATCAGAGTAAAAGAAATGTAATTGTGGTCAAGAAATGACAGAGGTCTAAGACATTGCACATTATGAAAGAGTTGCATTGGGGTATCTGGACTGCTATGAGTCTCCTTCAATTTTTCATTGTTATTCTCATCATGAGTGTGTAAAAATCATGGGAAAAATAAAACAAGAAGATTCTAAGTAGACAGGAAATAAAATTATATAATAAATATAATTAATTTATAAATATAATTAATTTAATCATATTATATCACTGGAATAAGCAGCTTGGATGCCTATTAATTGATACTGATTTGAAACCTTTCTAAATTTACTAGACAATTGTTTGTATTAAGGGTTGGTATAAGTAGATTTTGTACTAGACAGCCAAAAGAAAATTGATGCTACCACACAATATTTAAAAGTAAGATCTGTCTGTATTTTGTTAAACCTCATTTGCCTTAATTTGCTTAAATGGCAAGATTTTAACAAATATCTGTCTATTAAATTAGGAGAATATAAAATTTTGAAGTCCTTTAGAATTTGTTTATTTGTTGAGGAGGTAACACATGCATGTGAATCAAAGAATGGTAAAATCTACACAGTGAAATCACTTTCCCCCTCCCCATCATCTGTCAATTTGTAATATATACACATGTGTATATACACATACACACACACATACATATATATATATAATTTTACCTCATTTTATACCAATGATAACCTACTAAACATAATTTACTGCAGATTGATTTTTTCAATTAACAATATATCATGGAAACATTTCCATACAAACACAAATTCGTGCTTCCTCATTCCTATTTATGACTGCAGAGCACTCCTTTATATGGTGCTTCAGACTGTGTCCTTATTCATAAATATGTGTCTAAAAATTTTTATCCAGTTATTTTTAGCTATTTTTTCCCTTTTATCTGTTGGACTGCTGCAAGCCATCACAATCAAAAGTGAAGTTTCTTTTATTTGTTAAAGCTTCCTCTCACACACGATATCAATTTGTTAGGAAATTCTGTTGATTTATCTTAAAAATATATCCACGATTCAACTACTTCCCATTTATATTAAGCTGTCATCATCTTTCACCTGGATGAATATAATTGCCTCTTAAATGAACTTCCCATACTTCCAATTCTTGTCTGCTTTACAATCTAGTCTCAAAACAACAGAAAAGTAGGAACTATCCTTTCAAAAGTTATGGTCGGACTGCCAGAATTGGATTAGCTAGAGTAAACACACATCCCTCTATCTCTTCCACTGAATAAAATTAAACACCCTGAGCAGAATACAAAACAACTATTTGGAGATGCTGAAAAATAAATAGCAACAGTTGACTGGGGAGAGAAATCAAAACTCAAGGAAGAATAAACATGAAGGTGAATTTTCCTGTTGTTTTTCTCCCATCTCTTCTGGTTTAGATGCTAGACCAGACTGAATCCAGAAAATGTGCTGCTAGCCCAGAGAGCAAAAAAATGTCTCAGGGAGGAAGTTCTCTTTTGAGTGAAGAACATTAGGAATTGAGGCCTCTAAAGGATGAAAAGAGTGGAACGAAATTTCCATTTTTGGCTTTCTCCTTTTATTCTCTGAAGTTACGTTCCCCCAGTAACTTCTAGTCAGAAACCTGAATTCCCATGGTGGTGATTCTGGGCAGCAATGACAGTGGCATCAGTGGACTTGCAACTTCTTAAAACTCTCAGGAAAAAAATGAATTACAAAAACCATGCTCTTGGCACAGAAACTAGAAAAGAAGATCCTTGTTATCTGGCATGTGGGAGAAATAACTCTCTGCCTTCCCTTACCTTTCCTTTTCACCCGAAGTTGGACCCAATGATAGGAAATACAAAGCAGGTTAACAGAATATCAAAAACCTGAGGACTCTGGTACCCAGAGAGTGTAGAGCAGTCATGAAGAGGATAGAGCTAAAGAAAAGGGTCTACACGGGGAGTCTGAGGTTCATCTCTAAACTGCACATGTGTGTATCTGTACTGAAGCAACATGTCAAAAGTTTCAAGAACTTCTATATGATTATACACTAATTTCCAGGTTTCTAGGTGACAAACTGGTGTGCAGTCAGAATACCACTGCCAAGGTTTTGGAACAATAGTGACATTGAAGTCAAGGTGACTCTAAATTGGGTAGTCACTCCGTCTGAACCTAATCTGATGACTGTCTAATTGAACAAAGAAAGAAAAAACAAACAAAACAAAAATGTATCCAGAGGACTTCAACAGAACCCAGAGCTTCTTGTCATAATACTAACAATCCCTGTGATATAACCCTCTCTTAGTCAGTTCATCAAGGAATTATGCCAAGCTCAGTAACTCTCAGAGAGCCAATGAAGAAACAATGTCCATTTCTATTACTTCCTTTCAGAAGTGTTTATTTTGATCATTTCCTTTTATTTTTCTTGCTAAGTTTTTTCACAATTCCTTATATTTTATGTTTATTTAGTTTTCTTAGTTTCTTTCCATAGTTTTTCATATTCTTTTGAGTCAGAATGCCTATTATTTATTTTATAGAAAAACCTGGCAAGGATATGGGCAAAAGAAACTCTTGTACCCTGATGGTGAGAAAATAAATGAGCACAATCACTACAGAGAATAGTAAGAAGGTTCCTCCAAACAACTTAAAAATAGATCTATCTCATGATCCATTAATCCCACTCCTGTATATATATGTATATATCCAAAGAAAGGGATATCAACACAAAAAAGACATATCTTTCATGTTTGTTGAAACCCTGTTCACAATATGGATAAAGAGAATATAAGATACCACACACACACACACACACACACACACACACACACAACCCACAATGGAGCCATTGAAAACAAAATCCTGCTATTTGCAACAAAATGGATGGAACTGAAGTTCATTGTGTTAAGCAAAAGAAGCCAGATATGGAAAGACAAGTACCACATGTTTCTTCATATGTGGAAACTGAAAAGAATAAAATAAAGTAAGTCAACCTATGGGTGGAATCATGGTTATGAGTAGGATTGAATAGATAGTGAAACAGACACATAGTTAAGGAAATGGGACTCACACAGGCTATTCTAAATGTAAAGGCCACACCAGGAATTTAACCTGTAAAACCATTCCAAACATTTTAGTCAACTCCCTTGTCCCCATGGGAAAAGGGAGATGGGACAGTCCTGAGTGAAAGCTATGGACTCAAGGGCTAATCAATAGCCTTAACACTTTTCTAATACCTGTTTAATATAGATTTGACCAACAGTCTTGGCACTTTTCCAATAACTGATCAGCATAAATTTTGACTAATATCTTTGGTACTTTTTTAATACTTGATTAGCACAATATTGATCAATGCCCCTACCCAGTAGGTATACAGACCCGTAGACCAGTACACTTAAGTGGCAACTCCTAATGGGTCCTCTGTTTCCCTGCAGGAGCTCAGTATTTTCTTCTCACTTGAATAAATCCTACTTTTTGACTCTCACTCTTCCTTATTCATGAATTTCATTCTTTGAATCTGCAAGACAAGAATCTCTAAGGAAGACACTGACAGGAGGCTGTGGTCTGATATGATATTATAGTAGCAGAGACTGAAAATCCAGTTTCAGTTACCTGGGACTGGGAAAGGTGCCTGGGTTGGGGAACAAGGGTGGAGAAAGGATGATCCAATATGATCAAGGCACAATGTATGCATACATGGAAATATCACACCGAATCCTATTCATCTAAACAATTAAAATGTGTTAATAAAAAAAAAGAGTTTTTCTAAGAAAACCTATCTTGGAATTATTGGTAAAGATTTTAAAACAGACATCTGTAATTGTATCTCCATGTCTCCATGCAGGTCAAAAACTCTTGAAAGGAGTGGAAAAGTAGGAGTTCTCAAGAAAGTATTAGAAGTTCTAAGAAGGAACCATAGAGATTTTAATTCTAGAAATTACAATACTAGAAAGAAAAAAAAATCACTGGAAATGGATAGAGGAAACAAGCAGTAAATTTATAGGTATATTAATAAAAATTATTCAATTTGCATAAAGAGGGGATAAAGTTTAAAAAAAATGTGACGCACCTCTACTAAAAGATGACAAGGTACCATTGTATTCCCTCAAAATGACCAAAAATAGACTATTTTTAAGAATTAAAGGCTGAATACTTTCCAAATGTGGTAAAAGAAATACAGGTTCTGATTTAAGAAATTCAGAAAACTCTAAAGAAGAAAATATTATAAATAAAACCATACACAGACTCAATCCTCATTAAACTGGTGAAAACCAAATATACAGATGAAAGATTCTTAGGCATCTGGAGAAAAAAAAAATTGCATATTACATAAAGCCAAAAGAGGAACAAAATGCTTACAGTGATGAAATAAAAGAATTGAAAACATTGATATCTATACATACTGAAAATACCTTTAAGAATGATAGATTAATAAAGATTTTCTTAAATAAAAGAAAATTGTCAGATTATTTTGCCATTAGACTAGCTCTCAAAAAAACAAAAAAGGAAAAAAAAAAGGAAAGCAAAGGGCAAAGGAAACTAATAACAGGATCTAGAATGTGAGGGATGACAAAGGAGTTAAAGAAAGAGCAAATATATAGGTAAACTAAATAGGTTATATTTTCTGACTTAAGTTTTTTAAATTATGTATGAGTGTTGAAAGCAAAAACTATGTAATTGAGAGTATATTCAAAGTACATAAATCTAACACATGACAACCACTATATGAAGACAGGGAATTACACAAATAAAGGGAACTATATAGTGGTGAAGAATCTACATTTTATTTGGGGTGATGACAATTCTACACAGAATGTGAAGTCATGTTTTTAGTTTTTAATTCCTATATTATTCCTTTAATTACTAAAATATGTAGTTGAAAGCCAAAATATAATTTAAATACATCTATAAATACTATATATATATGTGTATATTCAATAATCTAAGAAAACACATAAAAAGTCAGGAGAGGAATAATGCCAAGATCTACCACCACTACCACCATCAGCAACAATAGAAGAACTGACAGGAATCTATTAATAAAGAAGTCAACTTAATCAAATCATACAAATAAATGTAAATGAACTAAAGGTAAATGTAAATGAATTAAATGTAAATGAATTTACATTAAATGTAAATGAATTCAAAGAACCAATGCAAAGGGATATAGTTCAATGGCAGAGTACTTGTATAACTTGTGCAACGACTTATTTTGGATTTCCTGAGCCACACACACTACAAAAAAAAAAAAAAAAAGGAAAGAAAAGAGAAATATACTTTAAATATAATTATATAAAGAAGGGAAAAGTCATGATAACAGTGATCAAAAGAAAGTGCAAGTAAATATGGAAATATAAGATAAAACAGATTTCAGGATGAGAACAACTAATGACAAAAGCAAATTACATAAAGACCAAAAGGGTCAGTTCTTCAGAAGACACAATAATATCACATATGTGCATATCTAATGACAGAGCTGAAAATTCATAAAGAAAAAATTTGATAGACTCATAAGGAAAAATAGAAAATCCAAAATGATAACTCAAGACTTCAATATTTTTATGGATGATGAATGGTAGAACAGGTACAAAGAAAAGGAGCAAGAATAATAAAGTACCTGACCAAAATTACCAATCAATTAAATGCCATGCCCAACAACTACACAACTCACATTGTTCTTAAATGTATGTGGAACACTTGTCAAATACATCCTGTCTTGGATAACATAATGAACTTAAATTAGAAGAATTGAAATCATACAAAGTATGTTTTTATGTCATTGAGTCATTCTAAAAAATCCACAATAAAAAGATATAAAAAATAGCAAAATGTTTGGAAATTTAACAACATATTTGAAAATAAAACATGTATTTCTATAGTTCCATCTTACATAATGCACTGCTTTTTTCTTGTCAATTTGAAAAAAAAGAAAAATGTCTGCTTTTGAATTTAAAGAGCTTTTTCTTATTCTTCAATAGTCTCTCCATTAGATTCTTTTATAAATTGCTTAGCTCACTTAGTATAAGTAGATTTAGTACTATTTTCTCTGTTCCCAGATTGTGGGTAGGTACTCTGAATGCTAGTTAATAGCTTTCTTTTCTTTTTCTTTTCTCTCCCTCTCTTTTTTAACTATTTGAGTCCTAACTCAAGCAGTTTCAGTTCACTATTCTTTCATATTTCCTACTTAGAGCACAGGAGAGGCACACTTAACACAGAATGGAGTGGACGGGGCTTCAAAAAGGAAGTTTCCTGTTGATTCAAGTCAATATTGAGTTCCAAAGTTGTAACCTGTGCTTTCCCAGAAATGAAGTACAGCTCAGGGTTGAAAACAAGAAAGAAATGGTATAATGTAATATTATTAGAATAAAGATGCATTATGTAATGGGAAAGAAGAACATCTCATTCAAACAGTGACAGAGAAGTCTTCTACCAGGGAGTGACACTTGCTCTGAAAATTGAAAGCGAAATGAAAATCTTTAGTTTGAGACGGAAGCATGCACGAAATATAAAGGATCCAATAAATGTGATGGATAAGAAAAGTGCAGTGATGGTGTAGTTTATCCACACATGATATGTGAAAACTTTCCCAGTGATGGGTTTCAGTGAGCTTCCAGGGGTAAGCATGTACCAGACCTTGAATGTCTTTGCTACTGTACTAAGTTGATTTTCCTTTGGAAAGTGATAGAGAAATAGAGACAAGTGCTAACAAAGGAAATAACCTGAGCAGATTTACAATTTGAAAGGTCATTGTGGGGGCAGAACAGAGTTCTGAGGGCAAAATATCTATGAATAATTCTGATCAAGAGAAAGTAGCTCTACTACTCCCTAGTAAATTGTTTATCTGCTTGTCTTTTTCTTTTCCTATTTAATCCCAGAAAGTTCTCTGAATCGATATGCATGCATAATTGCCTAGATAAATTTTTTCAATAATATTGATTGTGTCTTATAAGAACCTTTGAAATACTAAGCTAAGCTCTAGAAATACTAAGATAAATAGACAGATTCCTGCCTTCCTCCTTTAATAGTGAGTAGGTAGGAGGTGGTCTGTTCAATTACCATATCAAAATCATTTCACAAAATCATGGACAGAGTGCTGTATATACGGTAACAGAGAGATTGGGATCTGAGACCAGCTGACTGAGGACATATTTCCTGCAGGAAATAAAATTTATACTGAGTCTTGTAAGATTAATAAAACTGCAAAGGTGATCACTGCCCTGGGGCTAGTGTTAGTTATTACTCTAACTAAAGAACACTAAATACTCTAAAAGTCCTCTTCCTTTCCTTCCTGCCCTTCGCCCCCAACATCTTATATCTTATTAGTCACTAAGACTTGTTCAAGTTTTGTGCATCATGGAAGAACAATTTAACTCAGACATTTCTCTCGAATGCAGCCCTTCATTTCCTTCCTTCTCTCTTCAGTTCCTCACCAGCTCTCACTTAAACTTTTGTAATTACCTCACTCCAGTACAATCAATCTTCCATACTGCTGCTAGAGGGATCTTTCCAAAAGATAAATTTGTTCTTATGATTCCCTTGCTAAAAAAATAAAACAACAACAAAAGCATTCAGCAATCTTCTGTTGCCTTCAGGGAGAAGTCCAAACTCCATGTGTGTGAAGAACACCCCTCAAGGCAACAATGACCAGTCTTTTCTCTTTCTCTCAACATCACTAAAAAAAAAAAGACCCTGAATTCCAGTACTTTCTCTGTATATGAAATTACCTATATGTCAGTTTCACTTTTTTTATTGATTCTTTTTAGTTATACATGACAGAATTCATTTTCTTGTGTACTCCTATGAATCCACCATAGTGAATCCCACCATCATGTACATCCATAAGAATGAGATTCATTACATGCTTGTACAAGTTTATCAGTTTCACTTCTCAACCCTGAATATTTAAAGGTAGAGAATGTGTTTATAAACCTTTGATTCTTCCTATTTGGCACAGTTCCAGGCTCAGTTCTTACATTATGGAAAATATGCAAAACATTTTAAAGTAAAATAAATTTTGAAATGAAAAACAGTTGAAAGAAAGATTTACAAATGAGATAATATAACAAATCATGAAAAAGAAATAGTGTTTAGAAGCCAGAAATGTTAATACTTCTGTAAGATACCTCAGTACTTAAATACTCAATGTTTTCTTTCAGGTTCTTCAAAGTTAACCAAGATTTTTTTTTTCAAATCCATTAGAAGACTTTTAGAAAACAAATTTAACCAACTATACCTTGTAGAAGAACATTTTTTGTGTGTAGTAACCATATTATTAGGCTTTTACGAAGTGTCAATTGAATTCAGAGTACTGAATGTTTGCATAGTTAACCTTTTCTTTATTTGAATTCAGAATATATCAGTTCATGTGTTTTATTATTTTTAATATGACATCAGGACACTTCAGGGTACACTTTATTATTCCATTTATTCATGCCTGGGGTGCATTATGAGCTGCAACCTTAAAGGCTAAGTGCTTTAACTGCCCAAATCATGTATTAGTGGATCAATAAAACACACCCTGGAGTATCTTAATCCTATTATGTGTCTCCCACTTCTTATTAAAGGGGAAAAAGCAATCAATCTAGAACAAAACTAATACTTTAAAATCACATCACTCTACTGTTACATATTTTATATAGGGTACAAAGTAAAAACAGTGGCAGTTTCTTCTTAGGACCTTACTACAGAAATGATGAATTATGCAGTCCATTTACTGAAAGAATAAGAAATATTTCTGCTTTAAAAGCTCATACAGACAGAGAGCCCAAATGTATGTGAAGTCTCATATATTTAGATTTCAGTCCTTATATAGTGTCACTCTAAAACAATGGAATTAAACAATGGTGTGAAACATTTCATTAAATATATCTCAAATATAGTGTCTTGTCCTGTATTTATAAAATTTTGCATTCAATTACCATAGCTTGCATCAGCTAACAGTTCTTAATATAGATTTTTCCCTCTACACTGTTGTACCAACATATTCATGTATTAGCTCATTTAATTTTCACAGGAATACCAAGAAGAAAGCCTTATCATATACCTTACAAATGATAAGTCTGAGGCCGAGATATTCAGTACAGAGTTCATGAAACTGATTGTGTTGATATCCAAGAAAACAGATTTAGAATGTGTGTGATGGCAGACCCTATATCCTTGTCAACATAACATTTCTAAACTGATTGTGGCATTCCTTAAAACTTGAGTTCAACAAAACTTTCTCACCTTCAATAATTCCAAGATCATTCTTGACTGTACTATAAACATTCACTATGATTGCACTGCAGGGGGAACCACAAAAGTGTAACAGACCAGAATGAATCTATGCCATCCTCATGACATACATCTCTACATTGTATTTTTGTTGTCTTAATTTTTCCATATATACATGATATATATATGTATATATATACATATATGATATGTATGTATGATATATGATATATATAAATATCAATAATCAATTATTTAGACTTTGAATAAATAGCATCTTCATAGCTGATCATAGAAGAGATCTGTTTCAGACTTTGATCATAAAAAGGATAACAAAACCTTTAATCCTAGCAACTTGGGAGGCTGAGGCAGGAGGATTGTGAGTTTGAAACTAGCCTGTCAACTTAGTGAGATACTGTCTCAGAAAAAATAAAAGAGAAAGATAACTGGGGATGTATCTGAGTGGTAGAGCACTCCCCAAATTCAATCCCTATTACTGCTAAATAAATAAAGAAAAAAAATGCCATTACCAAAAAATAAAAGAAAGAACAGAGTATTTTTGGATGTAACATTGTTCTCAGTTATTGATGAATTAATCATAGTCAAGTGGATTTGAATAGGTAGGAAATTCATAGTGAGGAGGCCAATAGATAAAGACTTGAACTAAGGCCACTTAGGAAGGTTTCACCTACCTTTTTCTAACATCTTGCTATTAATTTATTCAGTGGTCATAATAATGGTAACTCATGGTACATAATCATTGTAACTTTTATTATTACATTTGCCAAATATAATGTGAGTGCTTACTAGGTATCAAGCATTGTGTTATGTATCATGACATAAAAATTAATAGTCCAGACCCTTACTTTGAGGTCCTATCTCAAAAACCAGAGAAGCAAGAGATCTAGGTTATTTTGCTTTTCTAATATCTTTTCTGTGGAAGAAATAGAAAACACAAAAAAGGTACATGTATAAAAATGAGAGATGTGTTTGGCTGTCATGCTGGTTTCGGCAGTATGAGGTGAGATTAAATGACCCATTGAAGCACAATTATAGACTGTTTATATTTCATGCAAAGGATTTGAACTATAACCAACAGATGATATGGAAACACTGAAGAAAATTGATCTCTGGAAAAAATGTGTTGAAAATGATAGTTTAGTATGAATAATTTTGTGAGTACACACAATATAAAATATCCAGCACTCAAGTGACTACTAATTTTTATATATTGTATTAGGATTCTCTAGAGGAACAAAATCAACAGAAAGTATGATTATAAAAGGGAATTTATTAGGTTGGCTTACACGACCAGAACCTGGATAGTCCAAAACGACCTTCTGCAGTTGGAGAGCTGGAAGAACCAGCAGTTGTGCAGTCCAAGACACAGAAGCCTCAGAACAAGAAAGATCAACAGTGCTACCCTGGTCCCAGACCAAGGCTACCTGGAGATTTACTGGCAGAATCCGATACTCTCAGACAACTGAAGCAGCAATCAAGAACCCGTTCAAGAAGAGCTGAGCTTGCATCTGCATCTGCTTCCTTGTTCTTCCAACTTTTATTCCATCCTATTGGACGGTGCTGCCCACTTCAGTTCACTATTCATAGACACGCTCTCACTGACACACCCAGAGGCCTCTTAATCATCCGCATCTCTTAACCAATCGAGTAAACAATTCAAATTGTTACATATATCAAACAGTTGCATGAAAGAGTGCTATAAAGAGAAGAGAGACTTTGCAATCATTTAAAAGGGGATTCTATTCTTTGAGGAATGTGTACAATAAAACAACAGCAGCAGTTACCTCTTCTTAAACACTGAAAATTGGCTATCAGGACAGGAAGCTTGGGCTTACAGGCATTTTGTACTCATCACATATATAATACAAGGTGTTGGTATTTATTCTAATTTTATAAATGAAGAAATGAGGCTCATTCAGTTCAGCAGTTTTCTAAGCCCGGATTGGAAACCAGGCATTGCTGGCTCCAAGGTTCACGGCTCACCTTATACTTGCCCTTCAAGAAGAAAGTTGAGTACACCTTCAGGATTTTGGGTGAAGATTTTTATTTAATAGTGCATCTATTGAATGCTTACTATAAATACTCAATATAGTAATTATTAGGGGTATTAAAAACAAAACTAAATTTGCAATGTAGGCACGATTAGGCCTGCTCTACTGTATAGCAACACTTCTAACAGACTTTCTGGAGGATGCACTGCACCTTAGGAACAAATTATCTCCAGGACACAAAAACTAAAGGGAAACAATTGTGCCTTTTAATGCTCGGAATGATAATCCACTTCCCTTGGCAACACTTCCCTGTGTTTAGCACTCTTTACTGCCAGCATATTCTCTCTTGCAGTTCAAACAAATTCTGTTAAGTGTTACTCTTTGTCATTCAATTTTGATTTTTCATGAATAGAAGGAGAGAGTGAGTGCTGGGTTATTTAAGAGAAGAAACCACTATTTCTAAGTCCCCTTTTCAAGCAGCTTTGCATACAGAGACATAGAAATAGGGAACACAAAAGAACAGAGCACTCCAAGGAGCTGTATTCACTCCTGAAGATAATAGCAGAGAGAGAATGGAGAGATGACATGGAGATTCCATGCCAAAAATGCTGTGTGTGTCATTATTAAGCAGTAGGGAAACTCCTTTGTAGATCACCTAAAAAGAAGAAATAAAATAAAAAAATGGGAACACGAAGTAAGTTTTGAATAGATATAATGCCTACTGATATTAGTTGACTGCAGTTGGACTTAATAGTCCAAATTGTTTTATTTATAGTAAACATGATAAATCTGTTTACTAAAATTTTTAAATTTTTAGGCAAAGAAAAAGAATTATATAAGTATAATTAGATATTCGACAGATTTCTGCCAAACTACAGTAGGTAACATTAAGAATTTCATGGAACTAGAGTATTTGTATACCTGAACACAGTTACTTATGTTTTATTTTTAAATACTAATTTCTAGAAGTTAAGCTAACTCATACAACTAGAAGTTAACAACAGAAATTTCATATAAAAAAACCTTGAAACAATAAAGTCAAGTTCATCATTAATAACAATGTGAACCTTACATGTTATGATTTCTACATTATGCTCCACATGAAGAACAATAGGTATATTTCTAGCAATGCTACTTAAAAGACAAAACAGATTTTGAAGAGAAAAATATGTCAATCAAAAATATGGAAAGTCAATAAATAAACCTATTATAAATCTTTAATTTTAAATCACTGAATATATCAAAAGTTAAGGCACATTTTTGGGAGAAGAATATATCATTGTTTTAGAAAATAAAACTATATAGATCTGTTACATTTTTCCCTGCCCCTAAATATACAAATGCATATTTAAATTTAAAAATGAAACAAAAATCATTATATATATATTCATATAATTTTGAATTGGAATATAAGGGCATTTCTATATATTATTATGTTTCCCTATCTAGAACAAAGTTCAAAATCTAAAAAGATTTCAATAAATACTTATAGAATGATTGTATGGGAGATACCTGATTATATGCAGTAAATACAAACAAAAAATAGGTCACTAGACAAAGGAAAAATCAGAGGAATAACCATAAAATTAGAACCATAAGACACATTATGCTTCATTAAGAAAATCATGATTAACTGTAGGAAAAATATAAAGAAGACTTGCATAGGTAAAGTGATGACAATCAACACAACCTATGAGAGAGACAGACAGACAGACATGGAGGGAGACTAACTGGAGGGAAAAATGTAGACTTAAGTTATTGTCAGTGGTAAAATGTATGACTTTTTCTCTCTCTAGTCTTTTTCTTCAGAATTTTCTTTTGTTAAAAGAAACAAAAATAATTCTTTTTTGTATTTAGGCCTCTGCATTCTTTTCTTGTTTGTTTATTTACTTTTTTGTTTATTCTAATTACTTACACATGACAGTGGAACATACTTTGATATATATAAATGGAGTATAATTTCTCAGTCTTCTGGTTCTACATGTGGAATCCCTCAGTTGTATAGCTATGCATGTGCATAGGGTAATAATGTCTGATTCACTGTACTATCCTTCCTGCCCTCATACCCGCTCCCCTCCCTTCACTTCCCTCTACCTAATCTAAAGCAACTCTATTCTTCCCTAGCTACCAGGCCCCACCTCATTTTGAATTATCATCTGCATATCAGAGGAAACATTTAGCCTTTGGTTCCTTGGAACTGACTTATTTTGCTTAGTATGATATTCTCCATCTCCCTCCATTTACTGGCCAATGCCATAATTTTATTCTTCTTTAAAGCTGAGTAATATTCCATTGTGTGTGTGTGTGTATATACATACACCACGTTCCTTTATCCATTCATTTGTTGAAACACATCTAGTTTGGTTGCATAGTTTCACTATTAGGAGATGAACCACTATAAGCATTGATGTGGCTGCATCACTGTAATATACTTTGGGTATGTAATAAGTGCTTTGGGTACAAAATGAGGAGTGGGATAGCTGTGTCAAATGGTGGTGCCATTCCAAGTTTTCAGAGGAATCTCCATACTACTTTCCATAATGGTTGCATCAATCTGCAGTCCCACCAGCAATGTATGAGTCTACCTTTTCCCCCACATCCTGGCAACATTTATTGTTGTTTGGATTCTTGAAAATTGCCATTCTGACTGGGTTGAGATGAAATCTTAATTTTGATTTGCATTTCTCTAATTACTAGAAATGTTGAACATTTTTTCATATATTTGTTGATCAATTTTATTTCTTCTTCTGTGAAGTATCTGTTCAGTTCCTTAGTCTATTGGTTAATTTGGTTATTTGGTTTTTTGGTGTTTTTTGAGTTCTTTATATATCCTGGAGATTAATGCTCTATTTGAGATGCATATGGCAAAAGATTTTCTCCCACTCTGTAGGCTCTCTCTTCACATTGTTTCCTTTGCTGAGAAGAAGCATTTTAGTTTGAATCTATCCCATTTACTGATTCTTGATTTTACTTCTTGCACTTTAGGGGTCTTGTAAGGAAGTTAGATCCTAAACTACCTTTTCTTCTATTAGGCCCAGGTACTCGGGTCTAGTGCCTATGTCTGATTTGCTTTGAGTTGACTTTCATGCAGGGTGAGAGATAGGGGTTTAGATACCTACATTCTTTTATTCTTTTTAAATTCTTTTTTCTGCAGACTGCATTTCAATTCATTGTACACAAATGGGGTACATCTTTTCGTTTCTATGGTTGTGCACAACGTGGATTGATACCAGTCATGTAATCATACATGTACATAGGGTAACAATGTCTGTCTCATTCCACTACTCTATATTCTTAACCAAAGAAACTTGTGTATTTTTTCCATTAATTTGCAATTAAATTAAAGCAAATAATTTTGGCAGTTATTCTGAGGTTTAAATAAGATCTAGGCTTTTCAAAGCATTTACTATGTCAAACAGAATAGCAGCATATAGATATAGATATAGATATAAGCATATCTATATATATATATATATCCAAATATATTTAATTAAATTACCCTGTAATTTTAATGATTACTTACGCCTCAGAAGATATTTAGAATTTTTCATCCCATTGTTTTTTATAAACGATTAATAAAGATTAAATATTTACTTTAGCTCATTTTATTGTACAATATACAAAACATAAAGTTTGCCATTGTAACCATTTTCAAGTTATAATTTGGAAGTATTAACTACATTCACATTGTTGTGCAGATATCACCTCTAACCATCTCCAGAACTTTTTTCAGCTCCCAAACTGAAATTCTGAATCCATTAAATGATAACTCCTCCAGCTCTGCAACCAACATTCTGTTTCTGTTCTCTGTGAACTTGAGGACTTCATATATTTTATAAGGGGAGTCTTATAATATTTTCCCTTTGTGACTGACTTATTTCACAATGTTTAAGGTCTTTAAGATTGAACTATGTTGTGGCCTCTTTGCATTTTCTTCCTTTTTAAGGCTGAATAATATTCCACTGTGTGTATATACCACATTTCGTTGATCCATTCATGTGTTGATGGTCATGTGTTGTGAAGAATGCTGCTGTGAACATGGGTATGCAAATAACTCTTTTAGACTCCACTTTCAATTCTTTTGGATGTATGCACAGAAATGTAATTGCTGGATTAAATGATAATTTTCAATTTTTTTTGAGGAACTGCCAATGCAATATTAATTATCATTCTTACCTCTGGATAGGAAGGACCGTTGTGTCTTGGTAATTATATTGGGCTTGAATTTGAAGTTAAAAAAATAGGTTATTTTTTCTGTTGTACCTGAGAGTCATAAGATTCTCCAGACCTTTGATTTGTATAATAAGGTTTCACAAAATGAGCTAATTATTAAATTTTAAATCTTGTATTTGTGAATTCTAAATTTAATGGGGGAAAGAAAAAAAGAGGGCAGTGTACAAAGAATTAATTTCAACATTCTTCATCAATGACTTGTGAGTTTGAAGGGTTGTGGATATACATGGTGGTTAAGGTTAATGAGGTTGATATGGAAAACATAACATAGAGAAAGTTAGAGTTACAGAAATTCACCCTGCAATGATTTATTAAAGCCCCCTCCACTACTCCCAGAAGACAAATGGAAAGCAAAAGATTAACAACAGGGTAAATAATTAAATCTAATATACAATTCCAAGTACAATTTGAAATTGCTTGCAACTTGAAGTCATGTTGACTGATGAAGTTGCAAGTAACTTCAGAGAGATAAAAGGCCTGAGTCCTCAAATGAAGTCACAGGAATTACTTATGAACCAAAGCAAGGAATGCTTATGAAAGCTACCACTATGGTTTGAAAATGTCTCTTAAAAGTTCACGAATTGGAAATTCAATCCCCAAATTCATAGATTAACAGTACTTGGAAGTAATTAGGATTAGATGAAATCATGAGGGTGGGGCCTCCATGATGACTTCATAGGCAGAAGAGCGACCTAAACCAACACATTTCTCTGTCTCCCCATGTGATGTCCTCCGCCTTGTTATGATGCAGCAAGATGGCCCTGAAAAGATGTTGGGACCATGCTTTTGGACTCCCCAGCATCAAGAATCATAAGCCAAATAAATCTCCACCTATTATACATCATCTAGTCTTGGTTATTCTCTTATAGCAGAAGAAAAGAGACTAAGTCACTTACCTTGAGGCCAGAAAAGGGAATCTGATGTTTTATGTTTTATTTTTATTTTTCTTTAGTGGAAATATAGATTTAACACCAATATCAGGGCTCTAAAGTCAGCCTATTTGGTTTGAATTGGAGTACTATCTTTTACTAATACAGTAGGCAAGTAAAATAACTTCATATTCTTCAGTTTCTTTAGTTTTAAAATGAAAGCAATACTGAGACTTACTTTATAGTTTTGTTTAAAAGTTAAGTAAATAAATACATATAAGGTATTTAAAGGAAAGCCTAAATGTAGGTTATTATGATTTCATTACCTGGCCCAAATACAGTTTTAGTGGTTCACTTCTCTATATGGACCAAATCCTCCCTTATTATTTTAGGAGTCACTCTGCAACTGATGAATCCATTGGTTAAAACTGAAATTAGTCATTGTACAACAGACCTTATGGACATTTATTTCAAATTGTGCCTTGATATGAGAATAGGTAGACTGAGAATTGCATTGTGTGGCAAAGTTTATCATATTTGCCATAGACTTCTCCTCCACCTGTTTCTGGCATAGGGTATTTCAGAGTAGTGAGTATGCCTGACTGGCTCATGATTCGATTTCAGCTGTTTAGAATGGCATATGGCACATGGGAATCATTAGGTAACTATTGGCTGAGTGAATGAGTGAATGAAAAAGCTGTATATATTTAGCCTTTGAAAGGCAACTTATATAAATAATATTTTTTTTTCAGTTTAATACAGGTAAAAATTAATTAAAATTATGCTTTCAACTATTATGATCTAAAGCTTGCTCATTACTACTACAGATTTTAATGATGTTACATGTTGTTATAGCTTTTTCCATACTGTTGCTATCCAATCTAAATGGACATTATTTTCCTCCTGACAACATAAAGGAATTTTATTAAAGTTGTTCCTTAAACATCCCAAGAGAAACTTATAAACAATGAACAACTCAGAGCATAGTAGAAAACTGGTAGAGATTCATTATCAGGCATTGGGCAGGAGAGAAAAACTCAGTATTTGCTAAGTAGTACCCTAATCTCTGACTCAATGACTTCTAAAAAAAAAAAAACGTGCTGGTAGGTAGACATTATTGGATGAGCAAACACTAGAAATGGGTAGGCCTAATGCATTTATTTTTTACGTGATTCATTTTTTTTCCTCTTTGTGGTTAACAATAACTTATGTGCTATAGCACTAGAATATATTTTAAATATGTTCTGTTTAATAATTCTTGATCTACATCACAATGCACTTTCTTCCTCCAAAGCAGAAACTGCTAAGAATGAGAGGCACTATAAAAGGCTTCACTAATATTAGAAGCTACACTGAAATGCTATTGAACACATTCACCAATTTTCTGAAATGCTGTTATATTGAGCTTCTCTTTCTCTTTACTAAATAGACTTGCTCTCTTAATAATTCTTAATAGAAATAATTTATCTCATTGCTTTCTGCCATTAACTATACCTTTTGCAATCATGCCATGCACTGGAATACTGCTAGCATGTCAGAGGTGAAAATATTACCAATGTTAAAACAAACTAATGATTATAATGATTTCATGCAGTAGAAGGTAAGTTCCATGAAGGAATGGATTTTTTCTCTATTTCTTAATCAATACTGTTTCTTCGGTGCCTAATATAGTGAAGGAATGCCAGATAGTCTCTATACCCTTTAAATGCATCATTTTACTTAATCATGATGAAAAGAAAAAAACAAAACAAAAACAATAAGGCTGATCTTTAAGGTCAGGCTTAAAGGATATCAAACATATTAATCAAACTTACACTCTAGTTAATAGGTAACAGAACAAGAAATGAAATGTAAATTGTAAAAATATTCTCTCATTGAGAGAATAAAATTTACCCAATTTTAAAAATCCATTTAAGAATGTTTTCTTTTACCCAAATTAACAATAAAGCATAGCAAATATTTACATGTTCTGATTTTCTTTCTATACCGTCATAATCAAATGGTTAGACATATTTACTAGACAGATATAGAAGCTGCTTCCTGTTTAATGTCCAGTGCTCTACATGGGAAAGAATCTCAGCTTTGTGCAAATTTATAAATGTTACTTCCTTTTTACAGGGCTTCTTTATGCAGATCCTCCCCAGCTACTCTCCTGTTCCCAAGCCACTATAGATAGCAGTCCTCTTACTTGCCTTAGTCAGGAAACTGCTTTTTATTAGATGGTTCATTTACCCTGTCAATTTCTACTAATTTTTACACACTTATTTCCTTCAAGAGCTTATCCTTTACCTATATTCTTTTGTACTCCTTCTATGCCTAATAAGAAATGTATTTTGAAAATTAATGTGTTATCATTTAAAATGTGACTAGAGAAAGTATTTGAACCTGTCTGTGTAGTTTCCTACATGCTATGGTTTGGATAAATATCCCACAAAGGTCTATGTGTTTAAAAGCTTGTCTGACAGCATATGGGACTACTGGGAGGGGGTGAAACCCTTAAGAGAGGGTTTAGGAAAAGGAAGTTAGCTTAATGGGGGTGTGGCCTCAAAGGGGATTGTGGGACTCCAGTCTTCTCTGCTTCCTCTTTTTGCTTCTCAGCTATCATGATATGAGCAGCTTTCTCCATCATCTGCTCCCTACCATGATGTACTGCCTTACCACAGGTTCAAAGACAGTGGAGCCAAGGATTATGGACTGAAGCCTCTGAAGTCATAAGCCATGAGTTTTTCCTATTTTGTAAGTTGATTTTCTCAGGTATTTGTTATAGTAATAGAAATTTAACACATAACAGAATTCTACAACATGACATAGGATTCCTTACACAGTAGGCACTCAGGAACATTTGCTGAAACTATAGATCTGACAGTTTTTTCAACTGATAACTGGCAACTTGCATGATCACATAAATCAATTAAAGCAAGAATAAAATATATAAATTCATGATAATAATATTATTATAAAACAATTGTAGGCAAATTAGTTCATCTGGGCTTCTTCCATATTAGTATATTTGCCTTGAGGATAAATCCTATTCCTCTTGCCTGTTAAATTATAGTTTTCAAATACATCTATATACTAATTTGTTCTTAAATGTCCTTTATTTCAGGCTCTGTTCATGTCATGTATCAGTTAGTGCAACCATCTCCTGATCAGGTAGCTTTCTCAACTCTGCCCCTTCAGTTGGAGGTTAATATGTTTGTTGCTGTTGCTATTTTGTTTTCTTGAATTCTGGAATTGAACCCAGCACCTCATTTATGCTAAAAAAACACTCTATCACTGAGCTACATCATCCACCCTAAAATGCTTTTTACAAATAGAAAATTTTAACCTTTCTTGCTTACAGCATACCAATGGCTCCTCAGCAGTCTATAAGAAAAAATCCAATGACTTACACATGGCAAGTGTAATATTTTGAGGTTTTAGTCCTCAATATCTTGTCAGTCCCATCTCTTGCTACTTACCTTTAGGTGGACTACACTTCAGCCACAGGAAACTATCTAAAATGCACCATAAAACTGAAGGATCAGTCTGTTCACCAGTTGCTCCTCCTGTCTCCATGCCCTGTCTTCTACCTGTCTCATCAGTCTTTTCATTCACTTGGTTAATTCCTCTGTTATTGAAATTAACTTCAGATGAGGGCTTCTTCAGGAACCCTTTCTGTCTTGCAGCTGTGATCAAGACAGCATCCTATGAGCTCCCTCTCAAATGTGTACTAACAAAATCATCACTCAATATTTTTGAGGCTCAACTATGTACTCATGCGCAGGCTAGTTCCCAAGAATGCAAGAGATATGGTGGCAAATACGTGGCTGCTCAGAATGCCTGTCTTCACAGAGTTCAGAGTTGAGGTGTGAGGAGCACTGCATTTGCCTGCCTCCTTCCACTAGGCAGTGAAGGAGACCTGCCTTTCATTTCTATGTTTCTAGACGTGGCACATAATAGATTATAAGTGCATTGATGAATGAGCTTCCCCTGTCCTGTATGGAGAAGTCTCTGTCTGCTCATTTTCAGAACTTCAAGATCACAGTGAAACATACTTTATTTTGAAATATTATCTCAGGTACACATTGTGAAACAGCATTACATATATACCTTATTAGTCTCTCTTTCAATTACATTGTTTCTGCTTATTTCAAAGTGTATTTCATGTTGTGGACCATAGGCCAGAAAATAAATACATGAATTGCTTAAATTCAAACACATTAATAATTTGGGTTACTGTTCTAATGAAAGAAGAAGCTCTGGAAAATGCACTTGATGTTGATTAACGGATCTCAGTAAAATACTAAAAATTGAATTTACATTATTATATATCCAAAGCATTGATAAAAATTGTCTCTTTGTCTAACTAATTTATTAACTATATAGCACAAATATATTCATGCAATGCTCAATTCAGCAGTTGTGTTTGTATAGATAATAGAATATATCACTAAAAATAATTTTCCTCTCAGTAGTCTAAGCTCTCAAATGAAAAAAAAAATTAAGCAAGTTGCATGGATATAATTTTCCATATTTATTTCTCATTCCATATAAATTAGCTTAAATGTTGGCAAATTTTGTGTATATTACATATCTAATGTCAACATTTCAGGCACTATAACCAGTTTCTCAGTCTTCTAAATACAAATGTAAATACTTGTCTGAATTAGTCCCTTTATGTCTTGATGAATTTACAAGTGATCTCAAGCCTATTGCAATTAAAATTTTACTACCTTCTTACTTACTAGCCCTAATCCATCAGCGATAATGATTATTCACCTCTGATTTTTAGAGTCACAAATGTTAATGTCCAAGGCACATTCTTTTTTCATACCATTATTGCTATATAAATAAGCATAATACATAAGTCTCTGTGTATTTCATTTATGTGTTATACCTATGGTATTATTATCAATCTAGAAATAAAAATAAAGCTTTTAAAAACATTATAATGACTTTTACTGTACAAGGGATTATGGGAACATTTATGTATATATTATATATTTATACTCAGATATATCTATATTTCTAAATTAATCTATGAGTAACACACAAAGAATAACCTAGGGAGGAAGCATAATAAAAACCTATTTAACCAATGTTTGATGACATTATTTATAAATGTTGTCAATTGGTTATTTTTTTCTAGAATGTGCAGTAAAATGGGAAAATATTAAGTTAATGGATTCAATAACAAGCCCATTATTACTGGAGCTGTAGTGTGACTTCTGCAGCCCTAAAGATTATAGCTAAGCAACAGAAGGGGAAAAAAGTAGATCATCCATTACACTGAGCAGTTAATGATATTTTATTGCATTATTTATCAAATACTGTGGATGTTATTTGTAGCTGCAAGCTTGACCTTAGATAATCATAATTTGATGAATGTATATTGTAAAGGCACTATGACAAAATGCTCTATTGTTTTACAAAGCAGGAACATGAGCTGGCTAGTATTATGAAATTCAGTAAGAGTGTAGTTTCAAAATATTAATGCATAGACACTTATGCACAAGACAGAATAGGTGTTTATAATTCAGATATGGCTGCTGAAATTTCTTTCTCCTACAGGAATATAAATATCCAAGTCATTTATCTTAAATGATTCTTCCAATGTGGGTGTATAAATGCAGCAGGAAGACTATAATGATTATATATTATGAATATATTAGAATTATCTTTCCATCAGGAAAACATGAAACAAAATCAGCTTTTCACAATGTTATTTAGGAGTTTATATTGAGTTGGATTTGAAATATACATTTTGAAGTTAAAATATAAATGTGATGAGGAAACCAATATCTACTGAATAATTTTTAATTTTGTCATCCTTATAGAAAAGGAAATGCAATGTGATTTCCAATATGAGAACAATTACTTCATTTTGAATATTTTTTCAAGATTTGAAATGAGAAGTTAGCTCATTAGGATTTTTCTTTTCATATGTAAAATAGTTTGGTAACAATGAAGTGAAGTGGTAATTTGAAGCAAGAATATAACTTTCAAAGTAGTTTTTTGTTATCAAATCACGTAACTTAGTTTACACATGTGCCACCTATATTCATCCAAGAAGATCATTGAAAATATTAAGTTCATTCTATGGAATCACAATACTTGATAGGGAAACTTGATGATTAATAAACTTTTTTGGCTTCATTCCTGCATGTCAATTTAATTTTCCTGCTAGTATAGGAAAAGTATTGAAAGCTAGTAAATTCTCATTGATATTAAGTATCAAATTGTTATATTTCAAAATGATGTGTAATACTGAGGAATTTTCTCCCAAATATGACTTCAAAATGGTATGTCATTTCCAAATGAACATTTCATGTGATTAACTTAATTATTGTTTGTAGAATGTTGATTTTTTTCTTCTCTCTTGGGGTACAGAATGCCTCCACAATACATCATGTTTGGGAGAGGCCACAGGACTTGCTTTGTCCACATCAAAGAACATGAGAGGACAAAAATCATAAGTGTTCTTGTGCAGATCCATTTGAGTAATGGACCCCTTGAAACCCCTCTGAAGTAGCATGCTCTCTTTTTACAGCTTTCTGTTGATGTGACTTACAATGCAGATCTGTACCCAAGTGAATGTATAGGCTCAGACCCAGACAACCACAGCTTACAGGAGAGCCACTAAGTCTCTTCCAGCTGAGCTCAGGATCATGGTTTATACCTGGGACTGTGAGTTTTGTTGTAGCCACAGAATTTTCTTTTCTACATTTTTTAATTGATACATTACAGTTGCACATAATTATGGGATTTCTTGTTACATATTCATACATTCCACCATTATAACAATATAATACGGCCAATATCATGCCCCAGTACTTCCCCCCTCCCCACCCACCTTCCACCCCAGTCTCTTTCCTCTACCGATCTCCCTTTTTAGCTAGAGTTTTGAATTATTTGTTATATAGCATTGTAGTACTATAACTCACAAATACACACATCTCCTGGAATACTATTGTTAAGAAACTAAATTATAGTTTGTTAGTTACTATGAGAATCATTTAATGTTATTGTTATCAGATTAAATTCAAATGTTCAGGTGTAATAGTTTGTATTTTACTGTTATATAGACTGCAACCAGAGAAAAACTTGGGTAAATATTTTTGAAAAATGAATAAGCAATGACAGAAATATCTCATAAAATATTTAAAATTCATTTAACATTTCTATATTATAAAATTTATTTATTTTATCAGTGTTAAAGTGTCTTCAATAGACAATATGTTTGGACAAACAAGGTGACATCTACATAGAAATATGAATCATATCTGTGCAAAAATATCAAACATTTAGAATGCCAATTTTGACCCAAAATTTAAATCAATAAGATTACTAAAACAATTTAGGTGACTAATATTTACAAGTTTTCCTTTATCATGTGTTTCTTAATTGGTTAAAGGATAAGTGAATACAATGCTACACTTTTCAAATTTTAGTCATAGGAACAAAAATTAACTATATAGTACAGGGGATTAGAACTTCATATGTGATATTAGATCCAAAGACATAGAGGTTCCACACACTGTAACCAAGAGCTAAACCCAGTATTGCTCCCATGACCCCTCTATTATTCATGCATTACCTGCATAGAGCTTTTTAGTTTTTATGAATAACTATTTCTTCTTTTCCAAAGGGATTTAAAATGACACAGAATGTGGAATCACTTAACATATTTTTTCTTTTTTCTCATTTTGTGGCATGAAATTTTCAAAATTTGTTTCCTTTTTAAAACCACTGGTAACTGGGTAATTGTCAGTAAACAGAGTCTTGGGTTTGTACCAGTTCTATGTAAAAGACTTTAAATAGTATGAAAGGCTATTGAAGAATATGGAATACTGTACTGTGAAAATATATAGCAATTCAGAGAATTTCCAACATATGAGAGACTGCTAGCTAACTGAATTTTAGAATAAAGTATTTTTTGTGCATGTGATTGATACTGAACATGGAGCACAGGACATTTAAACCAAGGGTTTCTGAACTTTAAGGGGCAAATAAAAATACAAAAGATGGTAACTGCACAAAGGAATAATGAACAAATACATATATTATATACTGATCTCATTAAAAGGCCAGAAATATTTCTTTTTAGATGAAATGTAGGTGTGTGTGCATGTACTTTATTGGCAAGTTCTAGCAGCTGTACTTATTGAGGAATTTGGTGACACAATTTATTCCTTCAAGAAGTTGGCATTTATGCTGGGCATGGTGACACACACCTGTAATTCCAGCAGCTCTGGAGACTGAGGCAGGAGGATTTTGAGTTCAGCAACTTAGCGAGACCCTGAGCAACTTGGTGAGACCCTGTCTCTAAATAAAATATAAAAAGTTCTGGAGATGTGGCTCAGTGGATAAGCACCCCTGGGTTCAATTTGTGGTACAGAAAAAAAAAGTTGGCATTTACAAACAGGTCATAGACAAATACTGATTTGTGTCTACTGCAAATATTGCTACATTTTCAAAGTAATAAAAAAATCATGTATGTTCTTTAAATCTTAGTTTTTGTACCAATAAAAGAAGGAGAATAATATTCTCCTTCATAGAATTGTTGTGATCATTAAATGATATGTATCTAAGTGGTAATTTGTTGCAATTATTGAGAATTCTTTATCATGTAACAATAAGTGCTTGGAACTGGAGAAACCATGATAAAAGTTATGTCTTGTTGAGCAAGAGCAAGTAATTAGGTGATTTCAGAGGTCACAAGCTCTCTAAAAGCCTAAGCAGCACAGGTGCACTAGACTTGCTAAGAAGATACTCAAGGTGGTAAAGGAAGGCTTCTAGAGGAAGCAATTCTTGATCCAAGTATCAAAGGATGATGGGAGATGAATATGCAAAACAGTGGGTGTTAGGAAAGAAAAATTGTTCAGTCTGGCAAATGCATTAAGTATTTAGTAAATGCTTAACTCCTAAATATGAAAGCAAGCATGGAACTGAATAAATGCTTTACCTGCAAAAGAATTCTTCCAATTATGATATTTATTGGAAGAAATTCATCCTTCTTGGAATAGCAAATTTATATACCATAAAGAATGATGTCAATAAAAAAAGTATTATCAAAATTTGACACATGGATAATTTAAAGCTTAAAGTATCACACTATTATGAAGTATTTTAGCCTAAAATAAACAGAAAAAATATTTCACCTTTAAACAATGTGTATCAAGACAGATAAACACATGAACCTTAAAAGATCAATTTTCATAGGGAAAGCATCATAATTTTTTCCAGATTTCTGAAAATTAGTCTTAAAAACACATACCTCACCTTTTTTTTTAATAATACAATCATGTATTGGTTTCTACATTTACTTGGTATATTTGAACATACGAATGCTCTTATTTACTCTTCAGAGATCCCGTTGCCAAATACTCTTTAGTGAAAAGCTATAAAAACTCAGGAATTTTTTGCATCACTTTTCAATTACAACATACCCAGTATATAATATTCAGTGCAAAAAAAAAATATTATCCACATGATGCTTGATGTTAATTGTACTGGAAGCAGTGCAGGCATCCTGCAATCCCAAGCCGTTATTTCATAGACAATAAAATTAAAATTTGCAGAGATGAAACTGTTTTGCTAATGAAACACAGTTAGTAAGTTGAAATTGAGACTAAAGCATTCTGTGTATTATCTTCTGCAGACTATTGTTCTTCTATGCTAGACCAGTCCTCCCTTCCCCTGATAAACAGCGGCTCTATTCTCTTGGCAGAACTTCAGTTGTAATCGTAGGTTTCCTGTGGGTTCTTATGCTGCTCTTTCGTCAGGCATGAACAGTGATGTGGGCTGTCATGGTGTCTGGCCACAAGCATTCTGTTCCCAGTGATTACAAGACTGTCCTGTGCTATGAAACAGTGCCTCATTCAAAATGCCAATGCCACCATTTGGAAATACTGTCTTAACTAATCCAGGTGAATTTGCTCTGTTTGCCAGGAATTAATGTAGGGATGGGTATGTTGTCCAGTGTAGACCTCTAACACACAAAATAGTCTGAGAGTTACAGAGTTCTCTCATTTTCCTGCTTAGTCTAAAGAAAGCCCATAAAGAAAGTTCATGCTTGCTCCTGAACTCTTTCTTATTGCTTTGAGCACACTCCCCATAGGATAGAGCAGTTGAGGCTAAGCAGTCACCATGTGAAGAGGAGGAGGTCACTAACATAACAGGAAAAGCAACAGGATGGAAAAGAAGAATGGAAGGGTTATTGAATCGAATCAGGGAATACAGACTTCTGTAACTCTCAACTAATAACAAGTAGCCATATGAACTTTGTACTGCCCATCAGAGTACCCATCATTTTCTTTTCAAGGCATGCTAACAGAAATAGCAGACATCTTGGATAAATTTCATAGCTGGAAATAAAATTATAGGAATGATTTTGGGCTATTATTAAATCATTCTAAAGTTTGTGCTTATTTTAATGGGGTTGTATGAGTCAGGCATGGTGGGGCATACCTGTCATGCCAGTGACATGGGAGGCCAAGGCAGGAGGATCACAAGTTTGAGGCCAACCTTAGAAACCAAGAGAGACCATCAGCAACTTAAAGTGGTTATGTGAGCCACTGGTATTATTCCACTGAACATTTTCAATGTTTTTAAATATTATTAAAACTCTTATTTAATTAATTAATTAATTAATTTTTTTTTGAGGAATATTCTTTGTGAGACGGTCAAGAGTAACCTTTAGGAGTACGTTCATGAGTCCTCTCCTCCTTCCTCTTGTCGATATTCTCTTACAAAGAAACTAAAGTATAAGACCTTTATAAAAAGTGGAAAAGCATAGTTTTTGAATGATAGAGACATTATATAATTTAGTAAAATTCGTGAGGTTAGAAAAATGGAACATAACAAATGACTTTCAGAAAGCAGACAATCCAACTAATTTAGAAAACAAAGATTTTTGATTTCAGCTATAACTTGTTTCCCATTTGATGAAAGTTTTTGCTAAGTTTTAGAACTGGAAGAGATTATACTTTGCATTATTCAATACAGATGATTTGGCTTATTTAAAAAAAATCTTTTATTTCTATGTTAAAGCTTGAGTTTACTTATCTTTCCAATCTATGTAAGAATTCTCAAGGAGAAAACATTTTAATAGCTAAAAAAAGGCACATTCACATTTTAAAATCATGCTTTTAAATAACCAAAGAAAAATGTGAAATGCACTATACTCCTAGGAATTGTTTGTGATCCAAAAATTAGAAAGATTGAACTGAGTTATTAAAGTTTGCATTGTAGGCTCCAAATATGAATGCTAGTTAAACTCCTTCAGTAGAATTTGTGCTTTGTGATGCACCATCAACCAATATAGCTTTTTGATGTGCAGGACTGAACTCTTATAATTTAAATAAGTGCAGTGACCTTTGGGATTTATAATTCAGTGCACAGTAACTATAATAGTATAATAAGTCTTTGATTTTCTTCCCCTTGAAATCCATAACCACAGTCTAAAGTAAGTGTGCTCCCCACACAAACCCATCTGTTTTGTAGGTAGAAATATTGTCATGATAATTTCACATTTTACATTTTATAAGTTAGATGTTTTTATTTAATATAATTCCACCCTACTGACTTTCTTTGACCATATGAAAATTTCCAGTAAATATTATTAGGTTCTCTTTATTTGTTTTCCATTATTTTATTCTATTAATTTTTGTTCCGGATAATAACTAACATTCAACAGTAATATTTTAGATGCTGTAAGAAACTGCAAGGTAAAAATGAAAATGTGTATACATTTATATTCATCTGATAGACCTAAAACCTGGTTTTTTAAACTTATTTAGAATATTAAAAATATACTGATGCCAATAAAATCCAAATTGAAATGAATCAAATACTTAGAAATTACATCAGAAACCTTGCAAGTGCTGGAAGAAAGCATAGGGTCAACACTTCATGATATTTGCATAGGACTGACTTCCTTAATAAGACCCCAAAGCAGAAGAAATAAAACCAAGAATCAAGGAGCAGGATGACATCAAAGTGAAAACCTTCTGCCCAGAAAAATAAACTATTAAAAGTGTGAAGGCAGAGCCTACAGAATGGAAGAAAATATTGGCCAGCTGCTCCTCCAAGAGGGGGTTAATATGCAGAATATATAGAGAATTCAAAAAAATCAACAACAAAAATAGATAACCTAATCAATAAATAGGCAAAAGAACCAAACAGAAAATTCTCAAAAGAAAAAATAGAAATAGCCAACATATATATAAAAGAAATCTCAACATTTTTCATAATCTGGGAAATGCAAAAAAAAAAACCACACACACAAAAAAAACGATCATCTTACTCCAGTTGAAATGGCAATAATCAAAAATACAAGCAATAATAAACACTGGTAAGGATGTAGGGCAAAATGTATATTTGAACATTGCTGGTGGGACTGCAAACTAGTACAACCATTCAGGAAAGCAGTATGGCAATTTCTCAAAAAACTAGGGATGAAACAACCATATGATTTAGCTATCCCACTTCTTGGTGTTTATTCAGAAGAACCAAAATAAGCATACCATAGCAATGCAGCCACCTCAATGTATTATGTCAGCACCATTCACAATAGTTAAATTATGTAATCAACTCTGCTGTCCATCAAAAGAAGAAAGGAGTCATGTTAAGGAAGTCTGATCCTAAGCCAACATGGTGAAGATTTGGTCCTACTTTTTCTTCTATTTGGTGCAGGATCTCTGGTCTAATTCCTCGGTCCTTGATCCATTTTGAGTTGAGTTTTGTACAGGGTGAGACATAGGGTTTTAATTTCATTTTGCTGCATATGGATTTCCAGTTTTCCCAGCACCATTTGTTGAAGAGGCTGTCTTTTCTCCATTGCATGCTTTTGGCACTTTTGTCTAGTATAAGATAACTGTATTTATGTGGGCTCATCTCTGTTTCCTCTATTCTATACCCTTCGGGTACCTGTCTATTTTGGTATCAGTACATGCTGTTTTTGTTACTATTGCTCTGTAGTACATTTGAAGATCTGGTACTGTGATACCCTCTGCTTCCCTCTTCCTGCTAAGGATTCCTTTGGCTATTCTGTGTCTCTTTTTCTTCCAAATGAATTTCATGATTGATTTATCTATTTCTATGAGTTACATCATTGGTATTTTAATTGGAATTGCATTGAGTTTGCATAGCACTTTTGGTAGTATGGCCATTTTGACAATGTTAATTTTGCCTCTCCAAGAACATGGGATATCTTTCCATCTTCTAAGGTTTTCTTTAATTTCTTTCTTTAGTGTTCTGTAGTTCTCATTGTAGAGATCCTTCACCTCTTTTATTAGATTGATTCCCAAGTATTTTATTTTTTTTTTGAGGCTATTGTGAATGGGGTAGTTTTCCTAATTTCTCTTTCAGTGTATTCATCACTTATGAATAGAAATGCATTAGATTTATGTGTGATGATTTTATACTATCCTACTTTGCTGAATTCAGGAATCAATAAATGGGATAGATTCAAACTAAAAAGATTTTTCTCAACAAAGGAATCAATCAATAATATGAAGAAAGACCCTATAGAGTGTGATAAAATCTTTGTCACACACAGGTCAGATAGAGCACTAATCTCCAGAATTTATAAAGAACTAAAAAAATTTTACACTAAGAATACAAATAACCCAATCAATAAATGGGCTAAGGAAATGCGCAGACACTTCACAGAAGATCTTCAAGCAATCAACAGGTATATGAAAAATTGTTCAGCATCTCTAGTAACAAGAGAAATGCAAATCAAAACTACCCTAAGATTCGCTAAAATTTTGTTAAGAATCTTAGGGTAGTTTTGATTTGCATTTCTCTTGTTACTAGTGCACCATGATCAAGTGGGTTTCATCCCAGGGATGCAAGGTTGGTTCAACATCTGGAAATCAATCAATGTAATTCACCACATCAACAGACTTAAGGTCAAGAACCACATGATTATTTCCATAGATGCAGAGAAAGCATTTGATAAAATACAGCACCCATTCATGCTCAAAACACTAGAAAAAATAGGGATAGTGGGGACATTCCTTAACATTGTAAAGGCCATTTATGCCAAGCCCACAGCTAACATCATTCTAAATGGAGAAAAATTGAAAGCATTCCCCTTGAGAACTGGAACAAGGCAGGGATGCCATCTTTCGCCACTACTATTCAACATTGTTCTTGAAACTCTAGCCAGAGCAATTAGACAGACCAAAGAAATTAGAGGAATACGAATAGGAAAAGAAGAGATCAAACTATCCCTATTTGCTGATGACATGATTCTCTATCTAGAAGATCCTAAGAATTCCACCAGAAAACTTCTGGAACTCATTAATGAATTCAGCAAAGTAGCAGGATATAAAATTAATGCTCATAAATCTAATGCATTTTTATTTGTAAGTGATGCATCCTCTGAGAGAGAAATTAGGAAAACTACCCCATTCACA
>JAJEJO010005486.1:45629-93946 GCA_020662805.1 Glaucomys volans | reverse complement strand
TAGAAGTAGAAGCCCTACTGATACCTTAATTTTGACTCAGTGATTCTGATTTTGAACTTCTGCACTCCAGAATTGTTAGAGAAAGAACTCATGTCATTTTAACTACCCAGTTGGTGGTAATTCATTACATCAGCCACAGTACTCTAATACCTTCACTCATATTAAATTTAAAAAAGAAAAGGAAAGGAAAAGGATATAGAAATTATTTAAAAGAAGGTTACTAATAAACACAAAAGATTGCTTATTATCTGTGAAAGAGTTATGGATTACATTTGAAGGTAAAATGAGAAACTTTTAGTTTTGCACAGGAAGATTTAAATTAATTCAGTAATGGATAGAATGTTTAAACAAGACAGCAAATCAATTATTTTATATTATTTGACTCCTCAGTTCTTGAAGTACCTAACAGACATCCATGGAATAGTTCATTCAATAACAACTGAATTCACTTTGTTCTCAGCAGGACATGTAACTTTCTTTAAAATAGATCATAGTTTAGGCATCAAGCACATCTTAGCAAATACAAAAAATAGAGATAATTCCTCACATATTATCAGATCATAATGGAATGAAATTAGACATCAAAAACAAGATTTAAAAGAGAAACCGTTTACCATTTTAACATGGGGAGATTAAGAAACACATTTGAATGAGAAATGAATCATAAAATAAATAGAAAAATTACTAAAATCAAATGAGAAAAGAGATACAACATATCAAGATGTCTGGGAGTGTATGAAGGAAGTTCTAAGATGAAACTTTATAGCATTTAGTACCTATATTTACACAAGAAAGAGATTCCAAATAAATAATCTAATGTTGTACTTTAAGACCCTAGAAAAAGAAGAACTAATTTCAAAATCAGTAGAATACAGAAAATAAATCAGAACTGAAATAAGTGAAAATTGATATAAAAATACAAAAGTTCAATGCAACAGAGTTGGTTCTATCAAAAGACCAAAAAGAGCCAGGCGTGGTGGCACATGCCTATAATCCAAGCTACTTGGGAGGCTGAGTCAGGAGGATCGCGAGTTCAAAGACAGCCTCAGCAACTTAGCGAGGCCCTAAGCAACTCAGTGAGATCCTGTCTCTAAATAAAATACAAAATAGGGCTGGGGATGTGGCTCAGTGGCTGAGTGTCCCTAAATTCAATCCCTGGTTCCAAAAAAAAAACCAAAAAGATTGATAAATCCTTCGCCAAGCTAAAGAAAGAAGGAGAAGACCCATAGCAAAAAAATTGGAGATGAAAAAGAAGATGTCAACACATACACTTCTGAAAATTAAAGGACCATTAAAAGCTATTTTGGAAATTTACGCCCCAAGAAACTAGAAAATCTAGAAGATAAAAACAGATTTCTAGACATGTATGACCTACCCAAGTTGAAGCATGATGATATAGAAAACTTAATGAGACCAATATCAGTAAGATTGAAGCAGCAAATAATAACTTTCCAATGTAGAAAAGTCCAATATCATATGAATTCCCATCTGAGTTCTACTAGAACTTTAAAGAAATAATGTCAATCCTCCTAAAATGATTATGTGAAATAGGTTAAAACTCTGCCAAATTCATTCTGTGAAGTTGGTATAACCTTGATACCAAAAAACAGACAAAAATACATTTAAGGACCAAAATGTCAGACCAATATCCCTTATATGCACAGATTGGATAATTCCTTATAAAATATTGGACAACTATATGAAAAACAACACTTGAAGACAATAATAAACCACAATCAAGTAGAATTCATAACATGGATACAAGTTTGTTTCAATATACAAAAATCAATGTAATTCACCACATAATTAGAATTAAGGATAAGAATTACATGATAATCTCAATAGATTCATAAAATAGTATTCAACAAAATCCAGGGTCCATTTATACTAAAAATGCCAGAGAAACTAAGGATAGAAGAAACTCAACATTGTGAAGGCTACATGTGACAAATAAAAGGACAACAGAGAATGTAGAAAAACTAAAAGCATTTTCTCTAAACTTAGGAACAAGATTAGTATGTCCACTCTTACCAATCCTATTCAAGTTCTTGCAACTCTGGCCACAGCACTCAGGCAAGAAAAGGAAAGAAAATGAATTCAAATACAAATAGGAAAAGGAAAAGTCAAATTATCTCTATTTGCTGATGACATTGTTCTATATCTAGAAGACCAAAAACACTACACAAGATTACTGTAAGGGCTGATATAAAAAAATTCAGCAGGATACTAGATCAATATATAATAGTCAATCACTTTCTCATACTCTTATAATGAATCTGCTGAGAAAAAAATTAGGAAAACTATCCCATTCACACTAACAAACAAACAAACAAAAATCCTTGGGAATAAAATCTAACCAAGGAGTTGAAAGACCACCACAATCAAATCTGAACACTGAAATCAGAACACTGAAGAAATTCACTGAAGACAAGGACCTTAGAAGATGACAAGACCTTTCCATGTGTTCTTGGATAGCCATATGGCTATTAATTAATTAATATTAATATTGTCAAAATTAATATTGTCAAAATGGTCATATGGCCAAAAGTGCTATATATACATTCAATGAATCCCCATCAAAATACCAATGACATTGTTCACAGAACTAGGAAAAACAGTCCTAAAATCTATTTGAAAAACAAAAGACCCAGAATAGCCAAAGCAATCCTGAGCAGGAAGAGTGATGCTGGAGGCATTACAATACTGGATCTCAAATTATACTACTGAGTTATAGTAACAAAAAGAGCAAAGCATTGGCATCAAAACAGATCTGAAGACAAATGGAATAGAACAGAAGACAGAGGGACAAATCTACATAGATACAGTGATCAGATACTCAACAAAAGTACCAAAAACATATGTTGGAGAAAAATAGTTTTTAAAAGAAATGGTACTGGGAAAACTGGATATCCATATATAGAAGAACGAAAATAGATCAATCTCTCTCTCACCCTGTACAAAGTGTATCAAAGACCTAGGAATTAGAACAAAAATTGTGTAACTGATAGGAGATAACATAGGATCAACATTCCAATTTATTGGCACAAGCACCAGCTTCCTTAACAAGAACCCTAAAGCTCAAGAACAAATAGGTGGGATGGCATTAAATTAAAAAGTTTCTGCACAACAAAGGAAATGATTAAGAGTTTGAAAAGAAAGCCTGTAGAATGGAAGATTTTTTTCCAGCTGTTCTTCCAATAGGGTATTATATTCAGAATACACAAGGAAAGCTAAAATCTTAACACTAAAAAAAAAAAAAAAACACCCAATCAATAAATGGGCAAAGAAACTAAAAAGACACTTCTCCATAGAAGAAACACAAATGACCAACATTTGTATTGCATTTGATCACTTGCAATCAAGGAAATGCAAATCAAAAGTACATTGATGTTGGGCATGGTGGTACAAACCTATAATTTGAGTGGTTTGGGAGGCTGAGACAGAAGTATTGCAAGTTCAAAGTCAGACTTAGCAACTTATCAAGGCCCTAAGCAACTGAGGGAGATCTTGTGGCTAACTAAAAACTACAAAATATTCAGTATGTGGATCAATGGTTGAGCACCTTTAAGTTCAAGCCCTATTACCAAAAATGGAAAAGAAAAAAAAATCAACATTGAAATTTCATCTCACTCTAGTTAGAATGGCAATTATCAAGAATACAAAAGAATGCAAATAATAATATATGCTGGTAAGGACATAAGGAGAAGGTGCATTGTTGGTAGGCCTGCATATTGGTACAATGTTGCCCTTTGGAAAGCAGTATGGATGTTCCTCAAAAGACTAGAAATGAAACCACCACATGACCCAGATATGTCACTATCTTGTATTTGTCCTAAAGAACGGAAATCAACATACTATTCCTCTTAAACACACACTTCAGACAGAGCACTAATCTCCAAAATTTATAAAGAGCTTACAAAACTTTACACCAAAAATGAAAAGAACCCAATTAATAAATGGGCTAAGGAACTGGGCAGATACTTCACAGAAGATGATATACAGATGATCAACAAATATACAAAAAAGTGCTCATCATCTCTAGCAATTAGAGAAATGCAAATTAAACCACCCTAAGATTTCATCTAATTCCAATTAGAATGGCTATTATTAGGAACACAAGCAATAATAAGTGTTGCCATGAATGTGGGGAAAAAGGCACACTCATACATTGGTGGTGGAGTTGTAAATTGGTGCAGCCACTCTGGAAAGCAGTATGGAGATTCCTCAAAAAACTTGGAATGGAACCACCATTTGACCCAGCTATCCCCCTCCTCAGTTTATACCCAAAGGTCTTAAAATCAGCAAAGTATAGGGATGCAGCCACATCTATGTTCATAACTGCTCAATTCACAATAGCTAGATTGTGGGAACAATCTAGATGCTCTTCAACTGAAGAATGGATAAAGAAACTGTGGTATATGTACACAATGGAATATTACTTAGCCATAAAGAAGAATAAAACTATGGCATTTGCTGGTAAATGGGTGGAGTTGGAGAATATCATGCTAAGTGAAATAAGTCAAGCCCAAAAAACCAAAGGTTGAATGTTTTCTCTGATCAGTGGATGCCGATACATAATGGCAGGAGAGTTATGGGGGGATAAGAAAAGAATGGAGGAAGTATTGATGGTGTAGAGGAAAATGGGATGGGAGAGAGTGGGGGAAGGAAAAATAGTAGACTGAGATAGACAGTATTACCCTATGTATATGTTAGATTATATGAACCGTGTGAATCTACATTGTGGAAGAAAAGATATATTCCCTGCTGTTTAATTATATCAAAATGGGTTCTACTGTCATGTATAATTAAAAAGAACCAATAAAAAAAGAAAAAAATATAGAGATGTAAAAATTCTAAACAACTATTAGAAAATAAAATTCAGCAAAATACAAAAAAATATTCTACACTATAACCAAATGGGCTTTATTCCAAGGATGCAAGGCTGGTTCAAATTAATTAGTGCAATCTCATATATGAACAGGCTAAAGAAGAAAAACCAAATGATCATATTAAGTGATGCATTAAAATAATTTGTCCATATTCAATACCCATTGATAATACAAGCTCTCAGAAAAGCAAGATAATAAATTTCTCATCTCGATAAAGAAGATCCATGTAGATTTAAAAATACAATGATGTCACAATTATTGTAAAGAAAAGTAGAATACTTTCCTCCGTCAGAAAAAGAAGTGCATCTGCTCGCATAACTTCCATTCCAAATTCTTCTGGAAGTTCCAGTCAGTGCAACAAAGAAAAAAAATCAGAAAAAAAAAATACTGTCCCTGTTTGCCAATGCCATCAGTACCTATGGAAAAATTCCCAAGGAATCTATACAATGTGCCTATAACTAAGAAGTAAATTCTGAATGGTTACATGAGACAAGATAATTATGCAGAAATCAATTGCATGTTTGTATATCAGCAATGAATATGTGAATGGCATAATTTAAAATATACCACTTACAACTGTTAATAAAAATAACTACTTAGATGAAGATATAACAAGACATATTTAGGACTTGAATGCTGAAACAATACAAGATGGACAAAATAAATCATAAAATCTAAAGAAACGAAGGGCATACTATGTTTATGCATTGATTAGCTGAACATAGTACAGATGTCAGTTCTCTAAAAATGTATGCAAAATTCATGCATTCTTTATCAAAAACCACAGAAATATTTCTCTTTATATTGACATTAGTTTTAAATTAATATGGAAATAAAAAGAGTAAGAGAGCTAAAAACAGTTTTAAAAAGGATAATCGAGTGGATGGAATTAGGCTAACTGATTTCAAGACTTAATGTATAGCTCGGGTAATTCAAGTGCATGGTATTGGTGAAGGGATAGACACAGAGTTTAAGGTAACAAAAAAGAGTTCAGAAATAAATGTACACAATGTGAAAGTTTCCAATATCAAATGGAATCTCTTACATCAAACCCTAATAACGTTGAGCTAGTAGGCCATGAGGGAGGGCCCTTATGTGTATTTGCCACCAAACAGGGACTATTCAAGAGATTTTGTCAAACCACAACCTTGCACAAATGTCACTGCACTTTGCATCAAGAGTACTTCCTCAAGGATGCTTGACCACCAACTGCCTGTTCCACTATGAACTGATGTCATCCTTGGTAATTTTTGTTACCTTGGATAATTGTTTCAAAACAATTAATATTTTGTTTTCATTTTGCCTTTACAATGTCTTAGCATCTTTTTGTCTCCCTGGGTTTACCCATGGTCTGGCCATGGCATGAATATTCTGAATTGCAATCCTTCAATCCTTTGACATTTCTCAATAAAATGGTGCTCTTTAATGGTTTTTTTTTTTTTTTTTTTTTGTTTGTTTTTTTTTTGGTATTCTTGGTGGCTAGTCTGCCTGTCATTCATCTTAGATTGATAATAGCTATAAACAATTGATTTTTTTTTTGTTTTTGAATTGGAATGCCCAGGCTGGTCTGGAACTGCTGGATTTAAGGGATCTCAGCCTTTTGAGTGCTGGTATTCTAGGAAAATGTCACAATTCCTGGCTACTAATTGATTTTTTTTCCCAGTACTGGGGTTTCAACCTGTGGCTTCACGCATGCTCGGCAAGCTCTGGATCACTGAGCTACTCCTTCAGCCTGATATGCACAGGATTGCATTTCAGCAAATGGTGCTAGAACAATTGGTCACACACAGGCAAATAATAACAATAATAATAACAATTTTGTCAAAAGTTTTATAGCTAACACAGAAAATAATCTGGAATAAATCATATATTTAAATATAAAATACAAAACATGGGTGAAAATATTTGGAACCTAGTGCTAATTAAAAAGTGTTTAGACTTGACACCCAAAGTATGAGATGTGCAAAAGAAATTGAAACATTGGATTTCATTAAAAATAAAAACTTTGCTCTATGAAATTTCCTATGAAGAAATGAAAAAAACAAGTTCCAATTTGGGAGAAAATACTTGCAAATCATATGAATGACAAAAGCCTCGTATCTAAAATATATAAAGAATTCTCAAACACAATAGAGAAGCAAACAACCCAATAAAATAGGCCAAAGATATGTAGAGAGACAAGTCACTAAAAATTACATACAAATGAGAAAAAGCACCTAACATGTTGTTTGACATTATTAACAATTAGGGAAATGGAAATTAAATCACTACACACCCACCAGAGTGGATAAATAAAAAAAAAATAACAATGAATAGTAAATGTTGATTAGAAAGCAGGAAAACTGGTTCATTCCTATATGATTGAGAATGTGAACTGTTATGGCCACTCCTTTGGTGTGACATGTACCCTATAAAACTCAGCAGTTGTACTCTGTAAAGGAAGAAACATTTTTTTTTTTTCTCTCTGTTTCTACTTTCTCAACAGTGAACCCTTCTGGGAACAGATATATGTGGGAGTTTTTCTCCACACATCAAGTAATTTTCCTGTGTACACCACCTGGGTATCCTCTAATTCAACTGAATTAGGATATCTTCCAGGCAGTTTGTCACAAGATTAACCCCTCTTCAGATGTCAAATACCCACACTTCTATTTATAAAGCAGAGTTCCCACAATTCCCTCTGAATTATATTAATTTTCTGTGCTGAATCATAGGGAACCATATTTGCCAGTTTATATTAAAGGATGTTATAAAGAATGCATATTAACAGCCAGATGAAGAGGCACATAGGGTGAGATCTGAAAGGGTCCCAAACCTAAGAACGTCCATCCTTATGGAGTTGGGGTGCGCTGCTGTTCTAGCACTTGATGCCTTCACCAACATAAGAAGCTCATCAAAGGACAGATACAATCAACTACTGAACTATCTATTGATACCTTGCTGAATCTCCAAGGAGTTAAATGATGAGTGAAAAAACCAATCCCCAAAGATTACATATTATACTAATAACTGTATCATTCAGTGTAAAACTGAAATCAATATCCATACAGGTATAAGGTTTTCAGGAAGAACTCAACCACAATATATAACCTCTAATAAAAAATGAAAATTCAAAATTCAAAATTCAAAAAATGGTTGTCAACTTAAATAAAATTGTTAAAACTTCTTGAAAAAATAAAATGATTCCTGAAATAACAGAACTCACAGAAACTAAGAACAGATTAATGGTTGCCAGAAGTTAAAGAAAGGTGAAATGGAGGATGGGGAGTGGATATGTCTATAATAGGGCACCATAAGGGATCCTAGAGGAGATGGAAATGTTCTGCACCTTGATGGTGTCAATGCCCATATTCTGCATGTGATATTAGACTATGGTTTTGCAAAATGTTACCATTGGGGGACTTGAGATATGCAGTACATGTTACCTCCCTGTATTACTGTTTAAATTCCATGTGAATTTGCAATGTTCTCAAAATAAAAAGTTTATTTTTTTTCTTTAGAAAGTTTTAAAATAAAAAACAGTTGAGGGGACTTCACATTCAGACTCCGAGAAGCCTTATGGCAGAGAATAATTAATTAGAATATATGGAGAATGAAGGGGGAAAAGACAGCTGAAAACCCATCCAAAAGAAGTACCAAATTAAAAAATATACAATGAAAGAAAGAAACCAGAAGTGAGCATTCAATACTAATTTTTCTGGCAAGGGGTGCGGTATAGCAGGACCAAGATAATGGACTTCAGGGGAAAAATAACACTACGTTTAAGTCATAACTCTATTGTCTGTTCTCTCAAGTTCAATAAACTATCATTGCTTTGATGAATAAGAAGTGCCTCATGTGACATCAAATTCATGATACTTATTTTGGAAATGTAAATTCTCTACTGTAACCACTTAACTAAGCCAACTCCAAATGGTAATTAAGACATCAACAATGTCAGAGAATGGACCAGAGTAATGAGATGTTTCTTGTGGTTATGATTTAAAGAGTATATTAAGGATTATGTCAATTAAATTATTCATAGAGTGCTCTACTTATTTTGATATTTCAGAAATTTATACCATCATTCAAGTGAATGAATCTATAGTTTTCCTAAGCTTCAAAAATCATTCATTTTGATTCTAATATAAATTAAATATGTTTTATGCAAATACATGTTTATTTTTAGGCTAGATGTTTAAATAACGGCAGAATAGAACTATAACGATATTACTCTTTTCTAATAAAATATTTTCTCTCCTTATATAATAAAACATATTCATTACTAGAAAACAATTTTTAATTCATGCTAAGACTTAAAAAATCTCACTAAAATTATTAACTGAAAAGAGAAAAAACAAATATATAGCTGTATGTCAATTTAATTTTTGTTTGACCTTAATTATTTAAAGACACAAAAATAGTCTTTGCTTATAAAAATATGTCTGAAATTTATCAGTTTGAAAATTGTTGCAATTTAATTAAAATTTAATTAAATGTAGCCCAAACAAATTGAAGTTATATATATAATCACAGTTTCTTTATCCATTCATCTGTTGAAGGGCATCTAGGTTGGTTCCACAATCTAGCGATTGTGAATTGAACTGCTATAAACATTGATGTGGCTGCATTACTGTAGTATGCTAATTTTAAGTTCTTTGGATATAAACCTAGAAGTGGGATAACTGGGTCAAAAGGTGGGTCCATTTCAAGTTTTCTGAGGATTCTCCACACTGTTTTCCAGAATCAAAATGAATGATTTTTGAAGCCTAGGAAAACTATAGATTCATTCACTTCCAGAGTGATTTGCAACATCAACCAGCAATGTAAAAGTGTTCCTTTATCCCCACAGCCATGCCAGCATCTATTATTGTGTTCTTGATAATAGTCATTTTAATTGGAGCAATCTTAGAGTTGTTTTAATGTGCATTTCTCTAATTACTAGAGATGTTGGAATATTATGCAGCCATAAAGAATAATATTATAGCATTTGCAGATAAATATATAGAATTGGAGAATATCATGCTAAGTGAAATAAGCCAATCCCAAAAAACCAAAGGCCAAATGTTTTCCCAATAAGTGGATGATGATATATAATCAGATTGGGGGATTGGGGGTTGAGAGAAAAATGGAGGAACTTTAGGTTACATAGAGGGAAATGAGAGGGGAGGGGGAGCAGTGTGAAAAATGGTGGAACGAGGCAGACATCATTACCCTAAGCGCATGTATGATTACATGAATGGTATGAATCTGCATCATGCACAATCATAGAAATGAAAAGTTGTACCCCATTGGTATACAATGAATCAAAATGCAGTCTGTAAAAGTTAAAAATAAAAACAGAAAAAACAAATTGAAGTTACAAACTATTACCATTATTTTTTAAGTCATTAACTATAACTTTTTTTTTTTTTTTGGTACTTGGAATTGAACTTAGGACCTCACACACGCTAGGTAAGTGCTCCATCACTGAGTTACACACCCAACTCCAGATTTAACACTTTGGAAACTTCATAGGTCATTGGTGATCATGAGATCAACATTCAATTTTGAAAATAATTAGCACATATTTGTAATATATATAAAACAATCATTTCATTACTATCTTAAATTAAAATAAAGTGCTATATATTTTAAATAAATGTAATTGTCCTGACATTTTCTTGTGATATATCCTACTTTCATATAATTCCTAATAAAGCCATATCAGTAAAGACTTAAGCTACTTTTAAATAAGAACTAAATATAATTTTCATTTGTTAAATTTTGTGCTTTAAAATATGCAGAATTTAATGCATTTATTTAGAGTGTTCTCCTTGGGTATATTATCAAGCATGTCTGCTCAGAATTATAATTTCTGGCATTATATATCAAATTATGATAGGAGACACCATGGTATTTTCTGGAAAATAAAGGATTACTAAAGTGTGCAATGAGGAAAAGATTACATCACATTTGATTATTATTATTCTAAAAACACTTTTATGAGAATACAGTGTATGCAGATTTCAAATATTTATGGGTAAAAAAAGAAAGTTTGGGTGAGGTTTTTATTGGCTTAAATGCATCCTCCATTGTGATTCAATAGGATTAATATAATTTTAAAGTGGAAGTTACTAAAGTTGGGTATTACATTTTTTTTTTAAAGATTCATCAGTGTGTCATTTGGTCCCACAATACCCTCAGGTGCAATCTGATTGACTGTCATAAAACTGTTTATCCTGTATGAATTTGTGAATAAATCACACTCCTCACTACTCTGCAAGGTCCATTTAGTACACTCTTGGTAGAGAGACAATGTTTTTTCAGGAAGATGAAGACATATTAGAGCCTTATGCTAGACATAAGGTTTAAACCTAACACAGAAATTTATAGCTGCTTTCTCTTTTGGAAGTACAGTCTAGCCAAGCATTAAATGTATAGTTAACAGACATCCAATAGTCACGAGAGAGATGACAACTTAAATTACTTATTATAATGAAGACAAATAGCGATTCTGAACATGGGCATAAATTACACTCTGGGAATCCAATGTTGTTGCCAGGCAACTTCCCTGGTCAGATTAAACAAAATTCCTGTAATTTGATGTCAGGTCACACACACACACACACACACACACACACACACACACACAGAGTTTTCAGGCATGACCAAATCCCAAAGATTTTGAATTTCAAAAAATCGTGTGAACATTAAATACATTTAAATGTACACATGGGTAACATCAAAATGAAATTTTTTTGTGTAAGTCTTTAAAAGATATGATCTATCATAGCATTTCAATTCAGTCACAGTGTATTTAATGAGAGAAATCATTTAATTTCTGCAAGGAATGGATTGCTCTTAGGAGAATTATATGACTGAAGATGTTTTTATGAAGCAAAATATCAAGTAGAAAAATTGACATAATTTTTTCTTTTCATTCATACAACTGGAAATAGTGTTCCAGAGTAAGCAGTGTCCAGATATTTTCTTGTATTTTGAAGACTTCAAAAACTTTTATTTTATTTAATTTTATATTTTAAGCTTTGCTTTTCTTTCATAGCTGGCCTCTCAGAGCTAGATTCCCTCTCTAAAATTCATGCATATATTCTATTATTAAAGGAAGATGTATAGAAACTTTAATAGGAAGGGGTATATAAAAACAAATTCTATGATGTTTGTAATTCAACAAGCAAGATTGCTAAACTTTTTCTCTTTTTCCTCTTTAAAGAAGCAACTAGGTTGATTTCACTATTTATTTTGTTATCCAAAGTGAGAGGTAAAACTTCAGTCTCCATCTTTGCATACAAAACACACATCTAGTACCTCGATCACTTTTGCTGTCCTCTAAATCATACATAGTTTTTAGTTTGTTTATTTCAGAAAGTGTTCCAAAATGGTTTGTATCTGTCTAGACTCCTCAATTATTTTTGCAAAGAAAAGAGGTATTTCTTTCTACGTATCTTCTATGGTGCTCCCATGTGTGCTTCATAATTGAGTTGTAGCAGTGCTGTGGGCAAAGGGGAATTCATCAGATGAATATATATACTACATATCTAAGAAAGAAAGTGATTTCAGATCAAAATACTTCACTACATCACACTGCTCTGTAAAGAACTAAAAATTCCCCAATATTCATTGTTATTTTATTTATAGAGATCAGTTGGTGCAAATATTAACAAAAAGCAAATACCAAGTTTTTACATTGGCCTGACAAAATTTTGCCAAATAATTACTATGTTCTAGCAATTGTGCTAGGTGCTGTGAATAATAGCATCAATAATATTGTTTCGTGATTGAAGGAACTAAAGAATCCAAAAATAAGAGAGAATTAGTGATAATACAAATTGTCATATACAGATGCCTTGTTATATTCTGGACATTTCAGAACATTATGTGGGTTGTGTAATTTCACATTTACAAAACCCTTTGCAAATTACTATTATTATTGCTAATTTATAGACAAGGAAAATGAAGCATAAAAATTTAAAAATGTAAGCAAATCCTGCAGTGGCAGAGCAGTTACTTAAATTTAGGCTATTAAGCTCAGAGTTCATCCTATTACCCAATAAATTATTAAAATTGGTATAAGGCATTTTGGTAATGGAATTTGTCTGATTATATTTGCATTTAAATTGACTACTATGTGTATTAATAAAATTAGTCAGGATTTCAGAGAGAGAGAATGAATAGAATAATGTAGATATAGATTTATATGTAGTAAGAGGGAATTTGTTAGGAGAATTTGCTCAGACAATCATGAAAGCACAGAAATTCCACAACAGCCAGGTGCAGGCTAGAGAGACCAGGATGCCAGTAAAGCGGCTGTCTGAAGGCCTGAGAACATGGGGGGTGGGCTGGAGTGGGATGCCCCTTTTGTATCCCACTCCAGCCCACATTCCACAAGGAAGAGGTGGCAGTTCTGCACTTCAAAGGCTGGAGAGCTTTAAGTTCTGATGTTCAAAGGTGGAAGAATACATCCAGCTGTAGGAGAGGGACCAATTTCCTTTTCCTCTGATTTATCCTACCCAGGGCCCCTAGTCAACTGGACAGTGCTTGCCCCACACTGAGGGTGGATCTTTCCTACTTAGTCCACTCAGACTCACATCTCAATGTCCTTTGGAAGTACTCCCCAGAGTGATGATTTATTAGTTATCTAAGTATCCCTTGATCAAATGAAACTTACACCTAAAATTACCCATGTTAATTACATTTTAGATGTATCAGAGGTGATCTAGAACAGAGGCAAGGGGTCAGCTGTCATGCATTTAAAATAGCCCAGATATAAATAAGAGCATTTAAAAATGTAACTTCAAATAAGAAGGGAGGGAAAGTGCACAAATTATAGACATTTAATAGATAAAATTAATTAATATAGAGATAGCTACGGAGAAAAATGAAAAAGTTCAGCATGACTCCACTCTTAAAGGTTTTAGCCAAAACACTATGAAAATAGGTCTTAATAGGAGGTAAAGAAGTAGCTGGATGTGGTGGCACATGCCTGTAATCCCAGTGGCTCAGAAAGTTGAGGCGAGAGAATCACAAGTTCAAAGCCAGTCTGAGTAAGTTAATGAGGTCCTAAGCAACTTAGTGAGATCCTGTCTTAAAATAAAGAATAAAAAAGGCTGGGGATTTGTGGCTCAGGGGTTAAGCACCCCTGATTACAATCCCTGGTACCAAAAACAAAAACCAAAATACAATAAAGGTAAAGAAGTATGTTCAGAGGAAAATAAGTGAAATGATAAAACGTTGATCCTCTAGGTAAGATACCTAATAAACGGAATACAAGATTTTGGAACTCAAGAAAATACACATAGCCAGAAACAAGTTTGTGAAAAATTGATAGTCATATTCTAAATTAGGTGAGAAGGTGTGAGATCTATTGCCTGAAAGGTGTGGATAGTAGATTGAGATTGTGTACATTCTCTTCCGAGAGCTCTTATTAGTGAAACCAAAGAAAGAGATGGAAGAAACCCAGGAAATATGAACAGTACTGCAATTTGAGCCGAGCAGAAACAGTGAAAAGTAAAAGTTTCAAAAGAATAATTTTTGATACGGGAGCGGGATTGTGGTGTTACACTAAAGGTCCCACCTAAATTCACCTTATGAATTGAACGCAAAACTAGTCAGCAAAGCTGCGTGCTTTCCTCCTGCCACCTTTATATTCCTAGGTGTTAACATTAGGGTTGAATTTAAACTGGTTGGAGTTTGGCTAAGTTTTTATGATAAGAAAATCAGAGGAAAGAAAGGGAGGAATAAGGGAGAAAGCGCAGGAAGAGGAGACAGAACTGTTTGTTTTATAACAAAACTGTTTGTTTTATAACTGCTCTTAGTACTCAAAATTGTCTCTACAAAGTGTATTGCTAATTCAGGTTTTGACTGCCTAGAACAAGAATTTCAAGAAAGACATTCGTAATAAAGTTCTTAAGATAAGGGTGTTTTTTTTTTTTTCCTTTTCATTTCCTTATGTGAGGAACAATACTAAAAGAGTATTGAGAGGGGAGATAGGAAAACATAAAATTAAAATGTGATAGTTTATATTCACCTAAATCAATTTTAAGAATCAAGACCTTGAGCTAAATTAATTCTTGTGGGAAATAAACCTGAACACAAAAAAGAAATAATTCTGAAGATTCAAAGAATGGATTTTAATCAGTGTTAAACAAATTCTCAAATCAGGAAATCATATGCATTAATCGATATAACACAGAGAAAAATAGATTCTTGTATTTTCACCATTCCCCTCATGGATTTAGTGTTGACAATATTATGCATGTTCAGCAAAATGTAGCCAGTTAATCCTGTTCTCATAAGAGCAAATTCAAACCCAAGAGACTCTTTTATAAAATGCGGGACACATACTAGTTACTTCTTATTGATTTAGACAATATATGAGTTGTCAGAAAGTGCCATTTCTGTGGAGCTGTAACAAGATTTCCCAACTGTAGATGTTTTAAAACAATCATTAGTTACTTTTTTGAGCCAAAATAAATTCACTTCATGTTGAAGATCTATAATCCTAATCATCGTGTCTTTTTTGGTTTTTCTAACTAGTGTACCTTAATGGCTTACTGCTCAATAGGAGATTAGATGTCATGCTACAAGTGTACTTGTTACAGGGCTATTTCATTTTTAACTGCATGGGGAGAACTGCTTATTAATGCAAGCTACTTTTCCCAAACTGACATTTCCCTAATATCATCAATAGAAGCAGAAGCATTTTGAAGCTGCTGTATTCCATGTTATAAATAATTGTTCATTTTAAAGGCCAAATTCTTCTTCTTCCATGAAGCAAATTTAACCCATAATGGAACTGAATACTATTTATATTGTAGTACATAACATTTACAACAATGATCTATAATAAGGTACATGAGGGGTTTGAACTGGTGACACTAGACAAACCCCTCCTTTCTTTCCTTTCCCAGTAGCAGCAACAGACATAAATCTATAGAGGAATTGATGGGAGGTAATGTGATATCTGAACATCAGGACTTGTTTGCCCTCTATGTCTATGAAGAGAATTATACCTCTACATCAGGAAAGCTAAATTATAGAAGAAAGTTCAGTTAATTTCAGGTGCTCTAATTGGAGAAAATTTCAATAGATCCTTGAATGATATGGATAACAGAGTCCTCTCCTCATTTATCATTCACTCTACATTTGTTAATACCATGGTATGCTAGACTTATGCTAATGATCACACATAGGAAGATGAGTAGCACATTTCATCTGTGCAGAGAGATGATGATAATGGAGAGATGTGACAATCAGGCAGAAGACATAGAAACACATGGACCTATAGTGGATGTATGAACAGGCAATGGAACATGAGTTTAGCACCATAAGAGAGGATTCTATAATAAGGAGCTTGTACACTAAGTTTGGATTTTTTTTTTACTCTATACAATGGAAAATCATGAATAACTGAAGAATGTTAAAGCCAGTGAATGAAGTACCAACAGTTGAATTTCCAAAAGATCAACCTGGGAAGATTTTGGAGTGAAAAAATTGATATACAAAACTTTGTGACAGGCATCCTTTTTCAAGTTTTATAAAGAAAAAAGCAGAGAGAAGGAAGGTAAGAAGAGAGGAGGAGGCTAGGATCGGGGAGGGGAAAACCATTAAATTGAGATGATACAAATTGTATAGTAGAGAAGTTGGATTTAAGAGATACTCAAAAGTATAAATAACATGCTATAGGGACAATACAAAGAATCTAATGTGAGTATGATGGTTGGGGGCTAGAGAGGATTCTGAGAATGGATATGATTACTTAAGAAAAATATACAGGATGATGGAAACAGAGGACTAAAGGTTGTAACTCTAAACATTGTAACATATAGAAAATACTCAGAGAAGCCCTCATAGGAGTCTTAGAAAAACATCTAGACAGGAATACTAACAAAATACCAGGATGGATTATATATATGACTGCCCAGATCTCTCTTCCAAGGCTGTTAATTCAAAAACCAGCAGGGAGAGATGGGGGATTGAGAAAAAACAAGCAAATACACAGAGAGAAAGCTGGGATCAAGTGAGACACTGTCTTCTGATGGAGGGACAGTGACCCAAAACTAGCTCAGCACATTTATCATATAGGCTTTATCATCAAAAGGTTATTTGTGCGAAAGTTTCAGTGAAGCAGAGAGACTTGAATGTTGCAGTGAAACTTTTTAAGATGTTGAGGTTATCTTGTCAGAATTCTCTATCCTGGGGAGTTGGTGCCTGAGCTTAAGGTTCAGACTGATAAAGCTTTGTGCCTTTGCACAGAGCCTCCTCAGCCCAGGCGTCACCATAGCAACTGGGCCATCTTGACCTGTACCTTTGTACAGGAAGTTCCCAGTGCAAACACAGCCACCAGGCAGTCAGGGAGACCATGAATCAAATCACTGCTCTCCACATATAACAAAAAAAAGAAAAACAATACAAAGTGCATTAGATTGTACAGCAGTGTTAGTCAATAGGATCTTTGAAAACAATTTTGTGGGTTATTGGAGGTAAGACTCTGATTACACAAATAGAATTTGAGCAAATATAGCCATGTGGATTTCTGCTGAGAGAGGGAAATAGGAAGATCTTCGATGTTGGTTGCTCTGTTGAGGGATATGTATATACACTTACATGTTAAAGGTTAAAAAATCCAGTAGACACAAAGAGTGGAAATATTTACTCAATCAAATGATCATAGAGTTGAGGAGTGACTATCCGCATAGTAGCAGCACACTTATCAGTTTCAAAAATACCTCTAGAAATACATATATACTTTTCCGCTTAAAAGGAGTTATATCCCCATAAACTCTACAAAAGGTGAAACTATTATTTAAGTAAAAAATGCATTTAATACACCTAACCTACCAAACATCATAGCTTAGCAACACAGTACACAGTACACTATTGGTTATTTATGCTCATAATCATGTGGCCATCTGGGTGCTGAATTAGTATCAATTTTCACCAATGTGAATTAAAAAAATAATAAATAAAATAATAAATTAAAAATAAAAAATTAAACCACCTTAATTTGGGGATCATCTGTATATAGTCCTAAGTGCAAACTGAAGGGAAAGCATTTGGTTAAGTTTGGGAGTGAGGCACTACTAGCTAGTATATGTGGAATAACAAGAAAAAAGAGGTATGGGTATTGTTGACATAGCACATGATATAAATCTCATGGGTTTTAAATGAATTATGCAAGGAACTGTAGTCACGACGAAGTTGTGAAAGACAAGGAAAAGAAATGAGTAAGAAACAACATGCTCATTTTTATGGGTTCAGTTGTGTTTCTCCAAAATATGTTAAAGTCCTAATTTCTGGTTACTTTGACCTTATTTGACAATAGTCTTTGCAGATGTAATCAAGCTATGATGATGTCGTTGGGGTGTCCTTATAGAGGGAGAAGTTCAGAAACACACAATAATGTACACTGGGAATCCAAGTGAAGACAGACATACAGAAGAAGCCAGGGCTTTACAACTGAGGTAGAACTTGGAATCCTGCAGCTGTGAGCTGAGAAATACCAAGGGCTGCTGGCAAACACCAGAAAACAGAAAATGCCAGCAGAGACTTTATGCCTACGGGTTTCAGAAGAAGCATGGTTTTATCAACACCTTGATTTCAGACTTTTCTAGCCTCCTGAACTATGAGATAAAAAGTCAGATTTAAACTTTCTAATCTGTGATGTTGTCGCAGTAACTTCAGGAAACTGAAATGCCCAGTAAGAGTTCTCATCAACAGTCTCAATGTGAAGACAGCTAACTAATTATACATACAAAAATCATAACATGCTTTTCATTTTTTAGTAATTGGTTAGTATATGAGATAAAAGACAAGAATATGAACAAGTAAATTGGAAAACCTTTTACACATTTGTACTTAAAAATTCTTATGTTTTATATTAAGTTCCCTAATGACCACAGTGGTCTTCAATGTTGAATTTTATTTCTTTTTTGTTTTGCTAGGGACTAAACCCAGGACCTCACATTACTAGACTAGTCTCTACCATGGAGCTACACACTCCAGCACCAAAAACACTGAATTTTCAATGTTTTTTCAATCTAAAGCACACTTTTTTAAAAGTAAAACAGTTGTGAGCATATTATATATTTCCATGTTGAAAAATTCATAGATGGGAGTTTATTTGCATTTTTCAATCCCATTCAAATCATATATAACTAATAATTATAATTATTAATTATGTAATTAATGTTAATATTATATAATTAATTGTAACTATATAATGCACACTTAAATTATAATTTATATAATTTAAGACAAAAAATATTAAAATTAAACACTTTGCCTGTGAATGTAGGTACCTATACATATTGTTTGACTAATGAATCTTGCCTATTAAAAATGTTTATATCATTCGTAACTTTAAATTATTTGAATGGAAATTATTTATAGATAATATAAGTGAAAAATGTATTGCCTCATTAATTATGTATAGTTCAAGAGAAAAGAGAGGTGAATGGTTTACTTTTATAAGACTAATAATGATAAAGATATTAACAGCAAAACCTAGCTTTAAGGAGAACCCACAATATTATAGACGTTACAAGGACTATCTCATTTAATTCTCAAAATCACAAAAACACAATGGGCTATGATGTTGCTGTAATCTTTGTGCTTATATTATAGATGTACATGCATAATGAACTAACTCTCTTGCTTAGCACCTTGTAAATAAGAAATTGTGAAGACAGAATTGGAGTTCAGTCATATTCCAGAGCCTATACGGTTAATGAGTAATGCAAAGAGTATACATTCATTGCACTTTCTTACCATTTTTAGGTAAAAGTCATTACAAAAGACTATAGATAAATTATTCTATTATCTCACTTTTCTCATTTCAAGTCTGTTTTTAACAAACTGGAGATTGATCGAATGGATTGAGCAAACATATGATTTGTTAAGTTATATAAAAACATACCTCTGGATGATGCCAGAGTGGTTAATGGGTTGCCTTTGTTTTTAACACACAAAGGGCAATGAGTATTTTTCTTGAAAGAAGTAAATAACTAGATGTTTAAATTAATATTTAGAGAATACTTCAATGAACTGAATTCATCGACAATTATTATAAAAAGAGAAACCAGTAAAGAGAAATTCCATTGAAAAGTAAAGCTTCATGTAAGATAAAATGAAAAATAATGTTAAAGAGATGGCAAATATAACTGAGCAAAGGAAGGAAATCGCAGAAGTTGATTGAAACTTGTCAAGAAACTATATATATGTTGGTAAAATAACGTTGGCAGAAAGTTGAGGTCAAATATTCTACTGAAATGACTTGCTAGAAAAACCCTAAGTTTTTTTTTTCACCCAGAACAATTTTCAGACCTTTCTCTAGTTTGGGGAGTTATATAGTTATTGCAAATGGTTTATGTTAGAGAACAGCAAAACAAAACATTTTCTAAAATTTCATCTACGGTGTAGTGTGTTTCAATCTAATGTATTCACTGGGGAAAAATATAACATGATTTCTCCATCTTTCAAGATTTCAGGATCTGTTATGAAATTGTTTAATTATATGGGTTGCTCATGCAGAATTTAATTAAATTTTATGATTTTTCATAATTAAATAGGAGGATTTCTTAAATATTACAGATCTATTATAAATTCCTATTTAATGCCCTGAAATTCAAACCCTAATCAGTAAGGGCTTCAACCTAATAATACTTACAAAAGAATAAAGGGCTGGAGATATAGTCCAGAAATAGAATGCTACTTGCCTTACATGTACAAAGAACCTGGGCTCTATTCTCAACACTGGAAAAAAAGATAAAGAAACAAAGAAACCTGGTTTTCTTTCAATCTTTCTGATACATATATATATATATGATATACATATATATGCACATATATACAGAAATATATCATATATACACAAAGATATACATACATATATGTAATTCACATGTAAAACACATGACATGAAGTTTATAAATATATATGTATATTTATATATATATCACTATATAAATTTATACATTTATAAATTTGCTTCAACAATTATTTACCTATACCAGTTTTCCTGCTTGCTGAATCAAGAAATGAATCCTCTTAATTCAACTTGGATTATAAAAAGGGACTAGCAGGAAAGGTGGACATTTTAGTCTTCAACAAATGTTCTGAAGGGAGCAGCTCTGGAGGCCAAGATGGGAGGATTACAAGTTCAAGGCCAGCCTCAGCAACTTAGTGAGACCCTATCTCAAATTAAAGATACACAAAGGGCTTAGCTCTGTAGGAAAGCATCCCTCCCTTCAATCCCCAGTACCAACACCGTGCACACACACACACACACACACACACACACACACAGATCAGTGAATAATAATATTTTGGGATTCAAGTATTGACAAGGCTATTTTCATTGTGGAGTTTTCTTATGATGGTTGTGTAATAAAGAGAACATAAGCACAAAACACTCAGGGAATCAGTGTGCTTGTGATGAGAAAAAGGACTGTGCATAGGGGTGCTGGGTGAAAGGTGGCTAATTTTAACTCTACCATGAAGGAACATGTCTTGGAGTATGGAAAAAGCCATGCATGGATATTTTGTGTGTATGTGTCAGGTGGAAGGAATGTAAAGACAATGTGAAAGAAAAAGCATGCTAGGAAAGAAAGCTCCTTAACATTTAGTTTACATGTGATGCTTTCCTTTCCTGAAGGAATCGCTATAAGCCCATGGTTTATTTTTAAAAAGTTAAATTTTTCAAGTCTGATCTGAAACTGTGTTATTCATGTAACCTTGGACAAAAAGGCATTTTACAGTATTATGGAATACTCTAATTCGCACATAACAGGCCTATTCATAGATTCTCTAATTTTGGGCAAAATTTATAGTTCACAGAAAGGCTGGAGAAAGTCTTAGTAGGTTATAAAATGAAGCCATTGTGGAGGTGAGGACCATACATTATCAGTTCCTCTGCAGAAAGCATAAAACACAGAAAAATTCACAACATGTTAAGAACCACATTGTGCCTTGGGTGCCTACCAACTTGCATTCTAAGTCACCTAAGAGTTGTTACTCTACTTTAGGAAACTATTCAATCTATATGGCATCCTACATGAACTACTGGGTCATACAAAAGCCCATGAATCAATAGTTACCTGATCTAATTTTTTTTTTTGGTAAATTTGAATCACAGTCAACTAAGTGAGGTTGAATCTTTGAATATTCTTTCAAATTGCTACACATTTGATATTTCTTTCATTCTAAAAAAAAATATAATGAGACAAGGTGAACCAAACAAAACATCACACAAGTCAGAATCTGAACAACTCTTTTGGTAGTAAACACACACCTTCAACTCGGCATTTCTTTGCTGTGACTTTTCAGTGTCTCTACATGACAAAATTAATACAAAATTAATCAGTTAATACTATTATATGTATAAAATAGTAAACGACCAATTTCTCAGAAAAGTATTTAGGATGTATCTATGTTTAAGAAAATTGCTCTCCTTTGCTGGTTTAGTGACAATCAGATTTCTAGAAATTGAACATTTATTAAATTAGTCTTTAAATATCGACTTCAAATAAGACTAATAGCCTTGGTTCTCAAAATATGCCTGCTATGATATATATGTTAATTCTACCTTGAATAGCTTTCTGGAGGAATATTTTCCCAAAGAACCATATTTCACTATTTGCCAAACAGCCTTATGCTTTTCAAAATATCTTGGTTGACAGAGAAAGCATAGAGTGTAAGGAAATACTCTACAACATGTTTAAATATGCCTAGCATATATTCAAGGAAATACAATATATATAAATATGAAGCATGAGCAGAAATCATCTATTTTGATCTATTAGTAATCTTCAATTAAATATATATATATGACTTGCATAAAAAATAAATTAAGCCACTAGTGAATTGGCAAAATAATAAGATTTTAAAAATCAAGGTTTATAATTGAAGTTTCAGGAAAAGAAGAAATATTTTCATATATATTGACTATATGATGTAAATTGTGGATATGCACCTGCGAGATATATGAAAATATAATGTATATTAAACATTGCACCACACAAAAACTCTTTTACTGAAATCTGCCCTTCAGCGACTCCTATTTCTTCTTTCCTACCTCCTTACTTCAGCTTAAATACAAGGTTAGCCAAAGTACAAAATTCTACCAGGAGGCATATAGTTAATGTTTAAAACCTGGGAACACTGAAAGCTGTGGATAGCTGCCTTAACCATTAAAAACAGAATTTAAGGGAATCCAATTTCTTCTCAAAACTCACTCACAAATCAGTTAAAAGAACATCAATATCACTGAAAGAGTCATGCATTTGGAAAAATATCATTTTTCAACTTCTGATAATCTTAAAAATTGCTATAACATATAAAACACAAACATCCTTGTGAGGGTGCAGTGTGGTCTAAATTTTCTGGTCAACGAGCAAAGTCTGTGTGAAGAAGTAGTATTTTAAAAGCAATTTTTATGTGCATGGTAACTTCCGAATTTAAAGGAAACATAAAACCTGTGTTTTCTCCTTATAAAATGATATGAGTCAACACTTAGGTTCACATCACAGAATTCAATAAGGATATTATAAAATAACTTAAAATGGAGATGTGCAGGCAAGTAGGTGCAATTTCAATGTACTACTCAGAGGTTTTTTTTTTTGTTTTCTTTTGGAAAAATAATAAAGAGTATCTTGGTTACAATGACAAACCAGCTTTTCTGCAGTGTATCCCTCCAGCAAAGGCTTAATATATCTGATTTGTCAAAGTCAACACTCCTGCTAATCTTTCCCGCCAGTGTCAAATGCTGGAAGCTATTGCCTATTCATTTTGCTGTGCAGTGTAGAGAGAGATGTACATGGGCAGAAAGTAATCTACACAAACATCAGAATAAAATGGCCTTTCTGAACACAGCTACAAAAAAGATGCAAGCAAGGAAAAAAAAAAAAGATGCAAGAAGTATTGGAAAATTACCTGTGTTCTCTGAGATTTCTTCTGCAGCTCTCTCTTTGCCTGTACTGCTTGCTTAATGTAAGTTAAGCCTACCTTTATTACACTACTCAGCTAATGAATGTCTTAGGACTATAAAATATTTTCTATTTTTATCAAAATGTTACATTTCACTGCATTATAGAATCGGGGGTATTAAGTAAAATAGTATTAAATATTAATTTTAAAAGTTCTACAGTGATATTATTACTTCCATTCAACATGAAACAAAATGATTGAAGTTGGAGTTTTAATTTATCAGCCTACAAATATTCTTTTTAAATAGAAAAATTATTTTTGGGAAGTCTCAGAAAATATATGGAAGCCACACTTTTTTATTCTATTAATAATAATGGAACTTTCTATGATAGAAAAACTAAAAATTTGACTATTAATTATCCAACATCTCCCATTCAATGATATTTGTGTGTGTGTGTGTGTGTGTGTGTGTGTACTTTGCACACACATGCACATGCCCACAGTGCAGCACATATGATTGAATCATACTGTGATGTAGTCACCAGCTTAATGATACTGGACATTCCTGATAGTAGAGGGATTAAAAAACATCCAAAATCTGGTGCATTAAAAGAGCCATCCATAAATACATTAACAATTAGTAGTATGACTCTTTACATTATGGTGAGAAGTCTGTTCTTTAATAATAAGAAAGCAGTATGTGTCCATTCAGGATCATAAACCTTATAAGCTAATATTTGAAATGGAGCCTCAAAACAAAGTAAAGGGAAAATAAGGCTACCAATGCTCCCTGGAGATAAAACCTGCCACATTCACCAAATGATTTGGAAAACAAAGGAACCAAGTGTTATGAGCAGGAGTTTTGCTTTGTTGGTACTGGGAATTGAACCCAGGGATGCTACATCCTCAGCCCTTTATATTTTGAGACAGAATCTTGCTAAGTTGCTTAGGGACTAAGTTGCTGAGTTAGGCCTCAAACTTGTGATTCTCCTGCTTCAGGCACCTTAGTTACTAGTATTGCAGGCATGCACCATCACTCAGGAGCATTCATTTTAACATCAGAAAAGCATAGGTTCCAGAACCATTTTTTCCACATGTTAACATTCCTGAACTTCCATTTCCTTGTCTGTGAAAGGGGAATCATGTTGATGTGCAAATGGTTGTTAACAGGTGTTTTGGTTTGAACATGCGGTGTCCCTTTGTTAATGCAGATATATTCAGAAGTGAAACAATTAGATTTTGAAAGATGTAATCTAATCAGTGAATTTCATTTGATGGCTTAATAATTTGAATGGACTAACTTGGTGGCAACTGCAGGCAGTAGGTTATAGCGGGAGGAAGTAGGTCACTGGGGGCATGCCTTTGGGGTTTATATTTTGTCACTGGCATATTATTTCTCTCTTTCTCTCTCTCTCTCTCCCCCCCCACCCCTCTCTGCCCCCCTCTGCTTCCAGGCTGCCATGAGCTGAGCAAACTTCCTCCATCATGTCCTTCCACCATGATGTTCTGCCTCACCTAAGACCCACAGCAATGGAGTCAGCTGACCATAAACTGCACCACTGAAACCATGAGCTGAAATAATATTTTCCTTCTCTAATTTGTTCTTGTCAGGTATTTCAGTTATAGCAATCAAAACCTGACTAATTCAACAGGTTTAATTCCCACCACTCCTATTCTTCTCTCCTGCCCCTCACTTTAGTACAAAGTGAACAAGAGTAAATTTCACATACTTATTCCCCCGGCAATCACTGAAAGTGCACCATGCTTTCTCCAGATGGTTAAAACTTTTCTTTCTTCATATAGTTTTATTTTTAGTTTGTGGAATTCCCTAATACACTTTTTTTAAGTTCTGAGAGTTTAACATACAGCATGACTATAATTTACAGCACTATATTGTATATATGAAATTTGCGACGTGAATATATTTTAAGTATTCTCACCAAAGCAAAAAAGTAACTACATGAGGTTATGAATATGTTAGCCATTCTAATCATTTCGCAGTGTATACAATAGATCAAAACATCATATTGTACACTTTAAAATATATACAATTCTTAATAGCCATTCTAATTGGAGTAAGATGAAATCGTAGAGTTGTTTTAATTTGCATTTCTCTAACTGCTAGAAAAGTTAAACACTTTTTCATATATTTTTTAATCATCTGTATATCTTCTTCTGTAGAGTGTCAGCCCATTTATTGATTGGGTTCTTTATATTTTTGGTGTAAATTTTTGTAAGTTCTTTATAAATTTTGGAGATTTGTGGTCTATCTGAAGTGTGTGTGGAAAAGATTTTCTCCCACTCTCTAGGTTCTCTTTTCACATTATTAATTGTATCCTTTGCTGAGAAAAAGCTTTTTAGTTTGAATCCATCCTATTGATTCTTTTTTTTTCTTTTGATTCATTGTACACAAATGGAGTACAACTATTTTCTTTGCTTGTACATGAAGTAGAATCTCACCATTTGCATAAACATACAAGTACATAGGGTAATGATGTTTGTCTCATTCTGTTATTTTTCCTTCCTCCACACCCTTACCCCTCATTTTCTTCTATACAATCCATCCTTCCTTCATTCTTGTCTCCCTCCCACCCCCCACTATGTATCTTCAACCCCTTATCAGAGAAATCATTCGGCCATTGTTTTTTTGTGATTGACTTATGTCACTTAGCATGATATTCTCCAACTCCATCCATTTATCTGCAAAAACCATAATTTTATTCTTTTTATGGCTGAATAACATTCCATTGTGTATATATACCACAGTTTCTTTATCCATTCGTCTACTGAAGGACATCTTGGTTGGTTCCACAATCTAGTTATTGTGAATTGAACTCTATAAACATTGATATGGCTGCATCACTGTAGTATGCTGATTTTTCTAATTCGTCACATTAATAGACTTAAAGTTAAGAATAGCATGATTATTTCAATAGATGCAGAAAAAGCATTTGATAAAATACAGAACCCCTTCATGCTCAAAACACTAGAAAAAATAGGGAGAGTAGGAACATACCTCAACATTATAAAGGTTATATATATCTAAGTCCACAGTTATTTATTCTAAGTCCAACATCATTCTAAATGGAGAAAAAGTGAAAGCATTTCCCCTTAAAAACTGGAACAAGGCAGGGATGCCCTCTTTCACCACTTCTATTAAACATCATCCTTGAAACTGAAGCTAGAGCAATTAGACAGACCAAAGAAATTAAAGGGATATGAATAAGAAATAAAGAATTCAAATACCTCTATTTGCTGATGACATGATTCTATATTTAGAGGATCCAAAAATTCCACCAGAAAGCTTCTAGAACTCATAAATGAATTCAGTAAAGTAGCAGGATATAAAATCAATGCTCATAAGTCTAATGCATATTTTTCATAAGTGATGAATCCTTTGAAAGAGAAATTAGGAAAACTACCCCAATCACAATAGCCTCCAAAAATAAAATAAAATACTTGGGAATCAATCTAACAAAAGAGGTGAAAGACCTCTACAATGAGAACTGCAGAATACTAAAAAAAGAAATTGAACAAAACCTTAGAATATGGAAAGAGCTCCCATGTTCTCAGATAGGCAGAATTAATATTGTCAAAATAGTCATACTACCGAAAATGCTATATAAATTCAATGCAATTGCAATTAAAACCCAATGATGTACTTCATAGAAATAGAGCAAGTAATCATGAAATTCATTTAGAAGAATAAGAGACCCAGAATAGCTAAAGCAATCCTTAGCAGGAAGAGCGAAGCAGGAAGTATCACAATACCAGAACTTCAACTATACTACAGAGCATTAGTAACAAAAACAGCATGATATTGGCACCAAAATAGACAGGTAGGCCAATGGTACAGAATAGAGGACACAGAGATAAACCCACATAAATACAGTTACCTCATACTGGACAAAGTTGTCAAAAATATACAATGGAGAAAAGATAGCCTCTTCAACAAATGGTGCTGGGAAAACTGGAAATCCATATGCACCAAAATGAAACAAAACCCCTACCTCTCACCCTGCACAAAACTCAACTCAAAATGAATCAAGGACCTAGGAATTAGACCAGAGACTCTGCACTGAATAGAAGAAAAAGTAGGTCCAAATATTCATCATGTTGGCTTAGGACCAGACTTCCTTAACATGACTCCCAAAGCATAAGAAATAAAAGCAGGAATCAATAATTGGGATAGAGTCAAAGTAAAAAGCTTTTTCTCACCAAAGGAAACAATCAACAATGTGAAGAGCGAGCCTACACAGTGGGAGAAAAGCTTTGCCACACACACTTCAGATAGAGCACTAATCTCCAGAATCTATAAAGAACTCAAAAAACTTTACACCAAGAATGCAAATAACCCAATCAATAAAAGGGCTAAGGAAATGTGCAGACACTTCACAGAAGAAGATCTACAAACAATCAAAAGATATATGAAAAATTGTTCAACATCTCTAGTAACAGGAGAAATGCAAATCAAAACTACCTTAAGATTTCATCTCACCCCAATTAGAATGTCTATTATCATGAATACAAGCAACAATAAATGTTGGAAAGGATGTAGGGAAAAAGGGACACTCATATATTGCTGGTGGAGTTGCAAGTTGGTGCAGCAACTCTGGAAAGCAGTGTGGATATTCCTTAGAAATCTTGCAATGGAACCACCCTTGGCCTATACCCTAATATACTTTCGATATATTAAAAGAGTTTGAAAATCTATGGACCTTTTAAAAATCATATTGAACTATTAGATTTCAAGTTTATCAGTCCACTTCAAGAATCAGAATTGATCAATGACTGAGTGCTCTGGAAACCTGCTCTACCCTAAAACACTTATCCATGGATTCCTCAGTGAGGAGGGTGGGCATTAACATCTCCACCACTGCAAACCTTAAAATAGAGCTTAATCTCTCATGCCAAGCACCCTTCTAAGAATTTTTTACTGACAATTTTAATTCTTATAACCACACAAGAAGTAGGTATTCTGATGATATCCATTTTAAAGATTAGTGTGAGGCACAGAGGGATAAACGAGTCTATCCATAGCCACACAGTCATTATGTGAGAGTTTGAATTGAAGTCCAGGAAGAAAACTGACAGATATCTTAGTATAGATATTACATGATGTAAACTTTCACCCTATTTAAGAAGAATGAGAAATACACTGACTTGATATTTTTACAACTATTACATACATTATACCTCTATTTGACCATTTGAATCCTATCAGTGGCAAGATTCAGTGAGTACATTCTCTAATGCCTTGTACTCCATAGCAGGAGTGTCTTGCACCAACCACCAAAGAAAATTACATGGAAATCCTTTCTCCAGAGAAAATCTTGAGTATTTTATGAATATAAATTTATAAATGGATGGGTATTGAACTCATATTTTTGTAACTAAACATTTCTTCTGATTACAGAGTGATTTTGGAAATGACTTAGTGTCTTTGCATAATTAAATCCAAGTGTTGGTACAATGAATAATGGTAGTAATAATCTGTGCAAACATCAATAATTAAATATTCTATTCCCCTGGTATGCTCATGATGTATTTTATCCCAATCAAATAAATACAAATTTTAAAAATCTTTTACTCTTTCCATAATAGAAGCATGCTATGTGAATGCAAGATACATATTTAAATATCTAATGAGGATTCTCCAGTTTAAAACTACATGGGAAACATTAGAAGGACACTACCTAATTGACATTCCTCCAGGTGGGCAATACACCTGTCCCTTGAAAAGTGTCTCCTCTGAATGTGTGGTCTATTACACCTTTTGACTTTATGGATGTTTTCTTTTTTAGCAATATCCTTAGAGCATTAGTGTATATGTTTAACTCAAGAAAATGTGCAATCTTATGCTGTTATTCCTTTGTCGATTGGCTCATGAACCTGCTGCCTTATTACGAAATATTGGGAAGGGGAAAATGTATCATAATAATAAGCTAATAAGTCATTAAAATTTATAAAGCACCAGATACTACACTAAATAAATTTATCATCTAAGTTAATTTTTACATATGAAGCATAAGTATCATTTGTAGACCTAATGAGAATTATTCACTTTATAAAGATAAGGAAACAAAAGTGTGGATTAGACAACTTTCTTTGGCTTCTATAGCTAACCTGTGATAGAAGTGTTTCTGTCATCTCAGGTATTGCTCTTAATGCTTGCTCTCCAGGGCTATGTGAGACACACTTGCAGTTCTAAGGCATAAAGAGAAGCCACACCTACGTATGTTTCTTAGACCTTCCTACAGTGTTGTCCCATTTAAGTGTCCATGCCTTCTGAATGTCAGCTAATGGGGGAAGGAGGTACTTGGTAGAGAAAGGCAGTTTGAGGTTTGGATTCTGTTTCTAAACCTTTGTTCCCTATGCTCTTCAAGGAAGAAAGAGTTGTTTCTCAAGGAAGGGCTTCCTTCTTCCTTTAGTGTGCAATTCTGATGCTCTCATTCTATATTTCCACATGGAAGAGTGTGGACCACCAATGGACAATACTTTGCACTTCTAGTCCTGAATTTGAACATCCAGTTAATGGAGGTAGGAGGTACTATACATAGTAGAGTTATAATGCTACATAAGTGCAGTTAGAAGTGTTTGATCCTCTTAAGATACATATTTTCTGCTTTCCACTTTCCAGTCCTCCAAAATGAAAAGTTTCTAGTATGATAGGTTGGCTGGTTACTTGGCTGACTTGAGCATCCTTTTTGACTAGAGAAACATTTTGTGCTCTCCTAGCCTTCTTTCACACATAAAATCACACATGTACACAGGTGTACACCATTCACACATTCATGAAGGGAAACTCTAATGTCCTCAGTAGTCATATTTTTGGCTGTCCAATAATAGAAAATATTATTCCATTTGTATTTGTGGAAATAAAACATATAATTTTCATATTTTTCTAAAATGTTACAAAAGATGAAATTTTTCATTCACATGGAATACTTAAAAACTGATATTATGTAAAATCTCAGCATCAAATTACTTTATGTCAAGTTATAGAAATAATAAATGCATATATTATACATGATTCATGTTTAAATTATTTACCTAATAAATTATTTACTTAATCTCATAAAATTGATGTTATGATCTTAATGCTAAAGGCAAGGAAATAAAAATTAATTAGTTGAGTGTAGGATAATTGTTCAAGATTTTAACACGTGTCAGGTGATGAATCTAGTATTTGAAATAAGGCTCTCTGATTCTGATTCTACTGTACTTATTCTATAGAGAGTAGGACTGGGGACCACAGAAAGAATAAAGAGCAGTGCTCAGTCCCATCACTGGCTCACTCTCAAGGACATGCTGGAACGTCCCATTAGTATGTCAAAGTGAGGAAATAGGCATCAAGATCCTGAAATATTCTGGTTCTTTTCATTTCATGGTAAGTCTAGCCTGAGAAGCAATTAATATTTTGATAATCTTCTGCTTTTCAGGGTATAAAATCAGCAATATTTTATCAAAAGAATGTCTAACATAGGAGATTCCATGTAAAGTATGTATGTATCTATCTATATGTGTAATTAACGGCATATTTAATTCCAATTTTTAAAGAATAATAATAATGATGAAATAAAAATTAAATATAATATAAAATACTAAGCTCTAAACTTCAACTCATAGAATATATAATTTAACTCAAGAACAAGCCTAATTTAGGATTTTCATGTAGATCATTGGAAAAACAATAGAGCTACCATATGTATCATCTGTCTGTCCATCTACATCTTCTCTTTTTAGGAGTAATGTAATTTAGACCAACCTTTTGCATTGTAGTATGTAAGAGTTGTTGAAAAACTATTTTCCAGTTTTATAAAAATTGCTTAAATTTACTGCAGATGTGCTATATGGTAATTGCAGTAATGAATAAACACAGGGTAATTTATACTTTTATTTTACTTATACTATATTTTATTTTTATGTGCTGCTGAGGATCGAGCCCAGTATGCTAAGTAAGTGCTTTACCAATGAGCCATAAGCCCAGCCCTAAACAGTGTTTTAGAAATAGAATAAAAAAATCAAATCCAATTGTTTATGATAATAATACACTATAAGCAATAAACATGGTAGTAGAAGGTACATATTTGGGGATTAGCAGTTCTTTGTGCTGTATAATCTGGCCCAATAAAATTGAACAAAACACCAAAAGTTTCCTCATAAAATTATTAATATTAATATATTCACTGTAATTGATTAAAAATAAAGTATAATAACAGACCAACTAAAATTTTATCTATAACAATTATAGCACTACTTCTCTCAAACTCTCATTCTTACAAATATATTTTGTTTTTGCGGGGGTGTACTAGGGATTGAGTACAGGGGCTCTTTACCACTGATATAAATCTCCAGCCCTTTTTATTTTGTATTATTTTAATTTTGAAAAAATATCTTGCTAAGTTGCAATGGCCTTGCTAAATTGCTGAGGCAGGTCTAAAATTTTCAAATCCTCCTGCCTCAGCCTTCTAAGTCGACTAGATTATAGGTGTGTACCAATGCACCCAGCCAAATGTGTGTGTTATTAAAGTTATGTTGGCAGAATAGGAAAAAATCTGGTGCACTTAGCATTAAACCGAGTATAACTATCAGCTTGAAAACAAATCATAGTTCACTTGCTATTAAGTTCCAAATATCTACAAATATCATTTATATGCCTTTTCATATACTTCCATTCAAGATCTTACATTTTTAAACAGCTATCAAAAATCTTGTGTACGAAGACCTTGCCCTTAGTTGTTCTATTACTGTAAGAGAGTAGTTATTCTTCGTGTTTGCCAACAGAATAAATTGAAGATCAGTGAGTTTAAGTAACTTCATCAAGAATATAAAATCAAATAATATGAAAGATGGGAAATAGTATATAAACTAAGGTCTCCTGCAGTCTATATGCAGGACTGTATGATGAAAGCCTAGAGGCCCTTTTCAGTCTTGAGTTACCTTAGTGCCTGAAGTGAGGAACAGCTGTGCCACCAGTCTACTCCCACTGAATTCTACTTACAGCCTGACCCCCAGTGACAGTTTTGTTACTTCTTTCTGTGGTCTACTCAATAACCAAATGCTGCGTCTATTTTGCATACTAAAATCATAGGAGTTTCCAAACTGTTCCGTTGAGTTTGGAGTTATATGTGGATTCCACTAAGATTACATTTGAAACTAAAAACTGTGTTTCTTAAAATTGAATATCATCATTAAATATTTATGAATACAAACCTTCATCCTAAAGGTTTCATTGCATCCTAAACAATCCAATTAACAAACCCAATTTGTTTTATTAGAGTACCATTTCTATATTTTGGGAGAAAATTTATGTTAATAAAAGCCACAGACATAGTTCCTTTTTAATAGGGTATTCACCCTGGGGAACTCTAATGTGCACGATCTGTGAAAATTATATCCACACACGTTAATGGTGCCACTTCATTTCATCTCTACAAAATTCAGGTTGTCACTGTTTAATTTTGAATAACGGATTTGAAATCATCCATTACTGTTTTACTCCACATTCTCCTCAGTGTATAGTTTGCATTTTCTACTCTTTGATCCCAAACTCCCTCAAGGCAAAAGGTCTTTGTAAAATAAAAGCTTACCTTATTTCTGTTCAAAAACTTCCTTGAAAACATTTTCCAAAGTTATTTCTTTAAATCTTTACATCCTAAAATTAGTATTGGAGAAAATCTATACTAAGGTCTTTCTTTAAGCAAAATATGTGTAGGTGATAACTTTATATATTAGGTAATTGAAAAGCAAATCCTGAATAACTTGTTCTTTATATTTCCAAGGAAATGTGTTGTGTGTACGTGTATTTATTTTATGGTCAAGAAACACATAGAGATAGAACAATATTACAAAGACTTTGCTTTCTCTACTTGCTAGTATTTATAACAACAAACTAGAACCTTTAATGTACTAAAGCAAACATAAACTGTAGAAAATGTATAATTAATCCAAATAGTTGAAAGAAAGGTAAGGAGAAAACAAAATGACAGTCTCAAACATATATAGCTATGATAACATACACTCAATTGCAAATAGGAACAAATATTAGTTCATTAGTAGGAAAAAAACGTAGATTAAATTTGTAATGAAGTTAAAAGTTAGGTATACTCAAACCTGAAACTACTTGTATCATTTAGCAATCTTTCAAATTGTTCTATCCTTTAATAATATCTTGTCTTTTTTTTAAGGGGTAGTGTATAAATTCATTATGCTTAACATCTGGGTAACAGAAAAATCATGAAATGGTACAATTACCCTTAAACAGTTTATTTGAGTTTGAAAAGTTCTTTCTAATTGGACCTAAAACAGAATATACCCACCACACAAAATGAAATTGTATTGATATCTCTACATCAATATTACTGGAGAAAATTTTTAGTGTTCATAATTCACAACATAGTTTATAAGAATTAAAACTTAACAGATGAATGAATAAAAAAATGTAGCATACACACACAATGGAGTTCCACTCAGTTATAAAGAATAATGGAATTGTGTTATTTGTTGGTAAGTGGATAGAACTGGAGGACATCATGCCAAATGGAATAAATCAGACTAAGAAAGTCAGTGGTTGACTGCTTCCATTCACATGCAGAAGCTAGAGAGGAAAAAGGAATAAAAACAGGCATCTCATGAAAACAGAAAGGAGATCAATAAAATAGAGGTAGTGAATCAAGGGGGAAGAAAAAAAGGGGAAAAGGGGAAGAACTGGGCAGTAAAACGGACTAAAGTATGCAGTATGCTTATATGAATATTATTATTGTATGCATATATGAATATGTCACAATGAACCCTTTATGATGTATAATTATAGTGAACTAATAAAAACATAAAAATTAAATGAAACTCTGGAAGATTATCTACAACATATGCAGAGGAAAGGCTAAAATCCTATTTTTTTCCATTGTACACTAGATTTTTTTACTTTAATATACAAATGTAGAGTCTCTTTCCAGCCAACAGATTCATATTAATCTTTTACTTTTTTTAGCATAAGACTTTTAGAGTGCTATATTCTTTTATCACTAATGTACATCTTCTTTTACAATAGAATTTCTTGTGTTTTTTATATACTAGGAGTAAATTACACTGTTGTTTGGAAAAATTATTCTCCTCTTATTCTATATCCATTCCTGTGACTTTGGACTTTGTTATTTAACTTTCTTTGGCCAATGCAATATTAGTGACCATAATGGTCCCTTGAGAAGTCCTTGACTGGGCTTTCTCATGCTTCTGCCATCACTTTGGAGTGTATTCTGATTACCTGCTGTCCTAGAAGGACACATGTGGAGCAGAGATGACAAATTCCATCATGTCACTGGTGGTAGGTATTAATTGCAGAAAGTGTGACAGAAAAACATAAAAGTTGAAATCAGGAATTTCTGGGACTTATATTTCTCATTTCACTCCCAATTGGGGTACTATTGGCATTATTATGATAGGGTTTTATACGATTACTACTTAAGTTGGACAGTTGGTAGGGAGGCACAAACACTAACAGATAAGGAGAACAGATTGGTGAATTTTCAACATTGTGGATGAAAAGTTATAATGGTACAAATCACAGGTAAATTAATAGAAAAGATGAGTCAGAATGAAAGATGTTGAGACAGAAAGTTGTAGGAATTGATATTTGATTATATTGGTCCTTGCCAGTTATGTGACAAACGAAAATAGCCACCTTTAGAAAGAAACTGACAATAAATATGATGGTTACTAAAACTGCAGGGAAAAGTTTATGCAATAATAACCTAAAGAAAGAATTAAAGATGTAAGAAGGGTAGTTGCCTGGTGAGAATTATCATTCAAAATAATTGGCATGGGATATCAAAAGTATTAAAATAAATTAAAGGAATAATGACTAAATTGTTGTGATATATGCTAGGTGCTCCTAAGTATTTTATGTTTTTCTTTCTTATTTCATCTTAATCCCTTACAGAGATGAAAATATTATGTTCATTATGTCGGTGAGGAAATGAAGTTGGAGAGTGTAAATTCCTTCCTCAAATTCATTAATAATAAACAACAGCAGAATTAAAACAAAGGTTGTCACACACAGGACCTCATGGTTTTATCTTCTAGTTTTCTCTGAATAATAAGGAGAAGTAAAAGCAACCTGGGGCATTGCTCAGTGGTAGAGCACTTGTACAGTGTGTGTGATACCCAGGGTTTAATTCCTGGATCCACAACAACCAAATTACAGTAAAAAGAAATAACTAATAACAGTTTCCAGAAATTACTATTTCATTCTTATCACAAAATAAAAAATGTATAAGAATTGATTAGCAAAAAACAAATCCTTTTTTATAATTTCTTAAATAAATGTTATAAACTTGCTTAATATTTACAGCATATTATGTGAGCATGTGTATATGTGTTGGCCCTAAAGTAAGACAATAAGATTTTGTGTGTCTTCACATGCCATGGTCTATGAAGTAGACCAAGTGAAAGAATGACCATAATAATATATGTAATATAATCATAATGTTTTTCTTGAATGTCCCACACACTTCCCATGCATTAATAGACTCAATCGGAGCAGAGGAAAATGAACCAATTAGGTAAATAATAAATATCAAGTAGTTAAAGTATAAAGAGTGCCCACAGGATGAGGGAGCTGTAGCAATTAGAGGTGGTATTTAAGGCAAATAAATGGAGGAGTGGTTCATGAGGACATATGAAAATTATTTTAGGGAAGAGAGATAAGTAAATGCGTAAGCATACTATGACAAGCTCATGCTTGATGTGCTCAAGGAATGTCAGAAACAACCTTGTGGCTGGAGAATAGTGAGCAAGGAGACAAGAAGGAAGAGATGGATATAGCAGATCAATGGGATCTGTACTAAGGAATTTTTATTTCAAGGAATGGACATGATCAGATATATTAGTAATATATACTCTACTACCTTTTGGACTACTGTGAGCATTCCCATTTTTTCATATGCATGCGAATTAAAACATATTTTCTAAAGTCTGAGTGCTTGTTACCATATTATTTTCCAAAGTGTGTTACTTAAAGCACTGCTTTAAGATGCTCTCTATGGGAGAAAAAGGGGTTGACTGACTGAAACAAGTTTGGAAAGTATTGTTTATATACTTTGGAATGTTCCTTCTTGACAATGAATGGCACATACTAAAAAAAAAAAAAAATCAGAGGTCCTCAAATAGATCATTCTTTTCCCTACCCTTTCCACATGCATTTGTCCCCAAAGCTATTTTACCACTTAATGCTTGTTCTCACTGCATAGAAATAAATTTGTCTCATATGCTCCATAAAACAAAATTCTAGGTTGTTATTTTAGAGACGTTGCTTCTTGAAGACCTTGGGTTTTTCTGCAGACCCTGTGAATTTGTAAGGGATGTGTACAACTACTAGGACTTAGAGACAAGACAATTAAGTTTGGGAATCAGATATGATATGTTATATGAACAATAATATACCATCAATTGTGGGTTTGAAGAACCTTATTGATACTATTAAAATAGGGCTTTAGAAGGATATAAAAGCTTCATAATAATTCAATCTATGTATATGCATATATATTAATATGACTTATTGATGTTTTCAATCTAACAGATATTGTTTGTGGAGAAAGAGGACATTTGTATGAGTTTCCAATCTACAAAGTCTTCCATATTTGCTGTATTTTTCCCTCATTTTCAAAAGGCTTTACTTTTTAGAGCAGATTTAGTTCATGTAAAAATTGATCAAAAAGTACACAGAAATCTCATACTCCTTTTTCTCCCATACACTCAAAGCCTCCCTTATGATCAACATTTTGATCCAGAGTTGCACATTTCTAAAAATCAATGAACCTCCATTGACATATATCATTATCAGCCAGAGCCTATAGTTTCTATTAGAATTCACTTTTGATGTTTACATCTCATGGGTTTTGACAAATGTATAATGATACATTTGTATGCACCATAATAGAATCACATGAATAGGTCTACTCTGAAAATCCTCTATGCTCTGCCTATTTGTTTCTCCTTCTTTTTTTACTTCTCACAGACACTGGTCTTTTTACTTTCTCCATAGTTTTGCTTTTTCCAGAATGTCATATGGTTAGAATAATAGAGCATATAGCCCTTTCAGATTTACTTTGTTCACTTAGTAATGTGAATTTTTAAGTTTCCTCTATGTCTTTTCATGGTTCACTTATTTATAGCACTGAATAATGTTCCAATATCTGGTTGCATACTGTGGTTTGCTTTTCATTTCACCTCCTAAGAATATCTTGGTTGTTTTTAAACTTTGAAAATTATGAATAAAGATGTTATAAATATTCATATTCAGGTTTTTGAGCAGACATAAGTTTCTAACTGATCTTGGTAGATATTAAAAAGTACAAGTGCTGCATCTTATAAAAGTATGTTTAGTTTTGTAAGAAACTGACAAGTTGTCTTCCAAAGTGGTGGTACCATTTTGCATTCCCATCATAATTTCTGTTGGTACATATCCTTGTCAGCATTGGTGGTGTCAATGTTCCAGAATGTGGCCATTCTAATAGGTCTGGAGTGTTAGCTTGTTGTAATTTGCATCTTCCTTACGATTCATGATGTGGATAAACTTTTCAAATGTTTATTTGCTACCTGCATATATTGGGGTGAGAGGTTTGCTAAAGTCTTTGTCTCATTTTTTAAATTAGGATTTTTTATTGTTTAAAAACTTTAAGAATTCTTCTATTTTAAGAGTTTTTGAATATTTTGAATAATAATACTTTATAATGATCTCTTTTGCAAATGTTTTCTCTGGGGTATCTTTTCATTCTCTTGACACTCTTTCATAGAGTTTCATAGAATAGAAACTTAATTCTAATGAACTCCAGCTTATTAATAATTTTGTTCATGGAGTGTGACTTTAGTGTTGCATCAAAAATGCCATGACCATGTATGTCTAAAGTCAATTATATGATCTTCTAGGAATTTCATAGTTTTGGATTTTACATTTAGGTCTATGATCAATTTTTTTTATTGATCATAAGGTATAAGTTTTGTTGTTTGGATTCACTTTATGCATGTGGTTTTCCTGTTGTCAAAGAACCATTTATACAAAAGATGATCTTATCTCCATCGTGTTGACTTTTCTACTTTCGTGAAGATGAGTTGACTATGATTGTGTATGCCTATTTCTGGGCTCTGTACTCTGTTCCATTCAATTACTTCTCTATTTTTCACCAATACCATACTATTTTCATTATTACAGCTTTATAATTAGGTTGAACTTTTAATACTGGGCAAATTGCCAAACATTATCTGGAGTGGTTAACTATATGATTTATTAATATGCCTCAATAAAATTTGTATTTGCTTTGAGAGTACATGATTGTGAAATATATTCTCCATGAAAATGGCTGGGTGATTTCCTATTCTCCTTGTTGATTATAATCCAAAAGAGCCCAACGTTCCTACATCCAAATCTTTTTCTCAAACAATTAATTTGAATTTCATTAAAAACTATTAGGAACCTTTACTGGGATATCACAGACATCAAAATCAAAACAATAACATCAGCACTTGCTTCTTTACTGCTTATTGCCTCTCAGGCTTCAATATTTATTTTGTTAACATGTATGAATACCTTGGTAAAAAAAAAAAAAAAAAAAAAAAAACTTTTGTTTGGCTTTTCCCTTTCTCCATTTGCACTAATTTTCCTAGCTAAATAAATAGCTAATTACACGAGGTAGTGAAATTCAATAGTTTCATGCAGACACATCAAAATATAAACATTGTAGAATCTAATCAAGCTGTTCAGGGGAGAAGGTATTTTTATCAGCTAACCCAAAATATAATATGCCTATAAAATATATTCATTTTGTATCAATGAATGCACCAAACTATTCATACACAGCAGGGTTTCTCTGTAAGATTGCTAATATTTTAAAGAGCTGTAGTAATGAAAATTGTGGAGCAAAAGGAGGAAAGGGGGCCGAGAGAGATATAAAAAAGAAATATTGGGCCTAGGACAGTGTCTGGAGGATCTCTTAAATGTATAATCCACTAGAAGATGAGGGGTATGAAAATAAGTTATTAAAGAAACAGAAAAAATAAACAAAGTTGGAAGAGTGTTAGGGAAGTAAAGGGAAAAAATCTTTCAATGAGCACTGATAGATAACTCTTAAATACTGGTGGGTGTTATGTTTTGGATGTGAATGTCCCCCAAATGTCCCATGGGCTAAAGACTAGGTCACTTCCTGTGGCAAAAAGGGGAGGCAGTGGAACCTTCAGGAGGCGGGTCCTAGTGGAAGAAAGTTAGGTCACGGGGGCATGCCCTTGAGGGGGATATTGGAACTCTAACCCCGTCCCTTCTCTTTTTGCTTCTCAGCTGTCAGGAAGAGAACAGCGTTCTTCTGCCACATGTTTGCGCTGTGATACAGTGTTATCACCACAGACCCAAAGCAACAGGACCAAGCAACCATGGACTTCAAACTACTAAATCATGAGCCCAAATCAACTCTTTCCTCCTTTTAAATTGATTTATGATCTCAGTTTTTGTCACAGCAGTAGAAAGCTGACTAACACAGTGGGAAAACAAGATGAGAACTGAAAAATGTCCGATGGATTTAGCAATAGGAACGTCATGTAGTAATCTTATAAATTTTGGAAGAGTCATGAGTACCCAGGAATTTTAGAGAAAATCAAGGGTAAGGACATGGACATGGTATCGTGTAAAATCCCTTTGAGAAATCTCTATAGAGGAGCAGATACCTGGATGTTATCTAGAGAAGTATGCTCACTGCATCCACGGATTGGTGGATTTTGCAGTTCAAAGACAGATTCCAATGGGAAGGATTTCATGATGAAAACAAAACTGAAGATTAGAGGAAAAGAAGATTTAGCAGGAAGAGTGAAATACCTGAACAATCAAAAAAGGTGGAAGTTGGGGTCATGGCTGTTGGGGTGTTTCATCTCAACATAAAAGGAGGAAAGCAGAGCTAGTTGAGTGCAGACTCAGTAAGCTTTGTAGATTTAAAGGCAAAATAATATAGGGGGGCATCCAATAATTTCTATTTTCTCAGTGAAGTGGGAAGCAATATTATCAACTCTAAGAAAAGGAGGGCAAAGAAGGCAAAGGAAATTTGAAGAACTAGACAAAATTCAAAATGGAACTTGCTAAAATGCATACTTCTAAATGCATGGAAGGGGTGAAGTTGTGACAAAGCTTCTCAGTTGTGAGCTTCTCACTGTTTGTAATTGGGAGTAATGAATTGCATTCTGTTCATAAATGTTAGTCTTTTCTCCACAACAATAAAGTACTAAGAAGGTTCCAAGATGGAAAGGAGGCTTTTACCAGCAATCAGTCTGAGGCTTGAAGGGAGGCCAAAATCATTTAAAGTATCTTTTACTCTGAGTCATGAAGGATAGGAAGAATATGGGCATGAGAACAATTGAAAAAGCAGTGTTTGGGGCATGTTTAGCAAAAATAAAGGCATGATGGTAGAATACTCCAAGAGGTCCAACAGTGCCATATTCATCAGGGGCAAAGGTGCTGTACTTCCTTCTCTTTCCTATCATCTGAAATTCCAAATGCTTGTGTACTTTAACAACTGCAGTTTCTAAAGGCAAGGAAAATCACAGAAAAAATAGATATGTATATATAATGCTAAGGGTGGTTCTTGACCCAGAAAGGTATTATTTCCATCTAAGATTCACTTCAAAAGTGGGAAAGACAGAGCCTAGGGGAATTGATACTTTTTACTTTGCTTTCCTGCTGCATGTGCCTACAGCCACAATCTTTAAGAGAACAGAAACCACATAATAATACAATTAATGATAATTTTTTTGTGTGTGTCTCAGCTCTGCTTTACACCAGGATCTCATTCAGACCAAAGCTGTTATTTTTCTTTCAGTACAACATACATAGCAAAAGTACTAAAAATGTGTTGTCTTAAATGCATGCATAATTTAGATGAGGGAGAAGACAGGGAAAATGGCATTGCTGTTGTTTAGTGAGCTCATGCATTAAAAGGCAGAATTATTTTTTAAATCTGAAGAATTAATTCTCATTACATTAATTGTCATTTCTGACTCTTCCTGACTCTGCATACCCTTCCCTGGTTTTCCTTAACCACACCCTCACTATGAATTAGTTATTTTCAAGCACACTTGATAAGTTCTCACCAAATTGGAATAGATATTTTATGTTCTCTTTCTATGATAAGTCACACATCTTTCCTTCTTCATATATTCAGCAAGGTACTCAATAAATACATGATTGCAATGATCAAATGAACATGAATATTTAATAGCAACCAATTCGGCAAACATTGCAAATTGCTTGTATTTTTGAAACTGAGACTGCTACTCTGAGGTAATCACTGGGAAGGGTTATATTCTAGTCTAATGGATACCTGAATTAAATCATGGATGTAACTGAGCAACTCAGAAGAATAAAAATTGCATCAACCAAGTTCATTGTCATTTTAAAAATTAGTCAATCCTCAAATGCAGCTCTTTGATTATAAAATCTTTTTGACAATTATGTCATTGTGTTCTGAACTAATGTTTACCCAGAAAAGTTATATAGCTACAAACTAAAAACTACCAATCTCTGTAACATCATATTGCTGTTTAATATACTTATCACTATCTAAAATTAATTATACATATGTTGAATATTGTATGTACTTTACATATATACTTAAACATGTATGTTTATGTGTATCTCTCTATATATTTATATATCCTTGATTTCTCTTATCATTTAACACAGACATGAAATTAGGTAGAGTTTTTGACAGGTAGAGAATTTTGTGTATACCAAAGTACATTACAAGTCCCAAATTTTATGTGAACAACAAAATCTTGTACTTTGTTTATAGGTGCAGTTATATTATTTAGTGATGTTATTTGTGCTAAAGTGAAAAGTTATATACAAACTAACTCTCACAGAATTATCATCTCCAGCTTTACCAACTTTAAACACAAGAGGAGTTTGGAATGGTCAAGAGGATCTGCAAGTAAATCCAAAGGACTAATTGGGTAGAGGTGAGCTTCTCGGCTTTAATAACGCCATTGATTGGGGGAGAACTCAAACACATGGATTCACTTTCAGTTATGGCATCAGAATACTGATCTTTTTGTCCTTTTTATCCCAACCAGGAGATCTATAGTATTCAACATAAAGTAACCCCACATTTCATTCGACAGAAGAGTAGTTTAAGACTCCCCTACTTCCAATACAAATTTAACATTTGCAAGAGGACTTAGTGTGCCGGTTTATCTTGCTAGAATGTAAAGGCAAAAAAGCATCCTGAGAAAATATTTCAAAAAAGAAAAAAACATTTTATAACTTGTGATACACAGAAGAGCTTCTCCTCTGCCTGACCACATTATCGTTTGAAAGGATTTCTTATCAAACTCTCACCATAGCAAAGAAAAAGAAAGCTTCTCTTACCAGAGTGGGATAAAGCTTCAACCTTGCTGTCGCGTTTTCTGCAGCTCTTGTTTGAAAAGACAGATCTAAAGCGGCTTTGTGCATACAACTGATCTGGCTGATCTCCAGCCCCTGCACAAAAAACAGTATAATTGGCTCTCAGAAAAGTGTTGTAAACATTCATCATGATGGCACTTGCATGTTGAATCTGGTCACTGTTACCCTTATAAACTTTTTCCAAACAGGCCAATTACATATCTGATTTCAATTCCAGTTGGTTGTTTTTGTTCAATGCTGAGATTAGTATTTTTAAGAAAGCATGAATTTATGAATGTGAGCTCCCCTATAAAACCTCGGAACCTTGAATTTGTAGCTAAGACTTAAAAACAAACAAACCAAAAAATTTTAAAAATCACATACATATATGATTTTAAATCAAGGTGACATTATCTGATAAATACATTGACTTAGTCCATGTATGTCTTGATTTTTAAATTTGGCAATATTAAGGCCAGTATTCATATGCTAATGAGATATCAGTATTATCAAGTCTCTTTCATTTACTGTTTGATAAAAGTTAAATGAACATTCTATATCTCTATTTTGCACAGAAGCCACATCAATGATGCCTGCAACATACCCCAGAGTCTGAGACCAACTGTGCTAGGTTTCTAAATCTTCTTAAATATTCCACTATTCCTTTGCCCAAACCTTCAAAGGGGCCCAGACACAATCAGTCCTTTAATTTTTATGGGAGCAATGAAGGGGTCACACAGCTTGGGCTTTTTTTTTTTTTCTGACTTTTAAGCATTCAACTTTTATGGGAGCATTAATTGATTATAACTGTGAGTGACATATTCTTGTTTCCAAGAGAATGTGAATGCTAGATCAAAAAACATAAGTACCAGTGAAAAGCACAATTTCGGTCTGTATCACTTTTTATAATGATCTAAGCAATATGTTGATCTTACAATGACATGCAGATGTTATCATTGCTTCCCATGCACATGAAGGCTAGTTAATGGTGATCAGCAAAGCCATCATTTGAAAACTATGAATCAACTGCATAGAAGGGATGGGTTTATTGAGTTTTATAGCTGTCATTTGATTTTTCGTCATGTAAACAAATTAAAGAAGTTTAACAAAACAATTTAGGACTACAAAAATGATGACTTTATAAATACCTAAGAAGTATAAATTATGACAATGTGTGGTCTTCTATAAGCAGGTAAAAATGTTACTCTACTAGTGTAAGTATCTGTTTCTGATCATTATTAATTGAAATCTTCAACCAAAATAAGAACAAACAATAAAGCATGGTTGAATCCTTCTTATTTTTATTTACAGGTATTGATCTCATTTGCTGATTTCTCTTCATTGTTATGAATAATTCTGGACTATATCATCACTAGTCCCAAAACCCTTCTCTTCTCCATCTGCACTTTCCCTGTAGGTGATTTCATCTAGTTCCATGGCTTCAAATACTGTCGATGTCCTCTTGATTGCTAAATTTGTATCTGTTGCTTCACCTCTCCACTGTACTCCAAATATGATTCTCCACCTGAGTAACAATATCAATTCTTGACTCTTTAATACACATTTTAAAATTTTAAGTGTGGCTAAAGCAGAAAATTCAATCACACCATGTCCTTGAAGTCATAAGTTTCTCCAGCCTTCCCTATTTTAATGAAACCCACCAGTTGCCGAAGCAAATAAAGTTTGAAATTTTACATTAAATATTTATCATGGTAAAATGCACAAAAGTTACCATCTTAACTTTTTTTATTTGTAGTGTTAAGTAGTTTCATATTACTGTGCAATTAGTCTACAGAACTTTTTGTTCGTTTTGTGCGACTGAAACTCTATATCCATTAAATGACTCCTCAATTGGAATGGTCCATTAATGGTCCATGCAGAAATGGAGAAAAATCTCTAAACTGTACTGAGTGAAAGAAGCTAAACATAAAGTGTGCATACTGTATGATTTCATTCATGCAAAATTCTAAACATGAAAACTTCATCGTGACAGACGGAAGATCAGTTATTGCCTGAAGGAATGGAAAGGAGGGATGGAAGTGCTGGTGTGAGGGATTGCAAAGGATCAAAAGGAAAGTTTTGTGGGTGATAGATGTATTTTTTTAATGTTGTGATGGCCTCATGAGTGTATGGGTATGTCAAAATTTGTCAAATTACACTTTATATATATATGTATAGTTTGTGTCAATTAAATAGTAAGCATTATATTTATAATAAGTTTATAAATAAAAATCCAAAAAAATAAACAAGAGAATTACAATTGATCTAATGTATAAATAAAAAATGTGCAGGAGCCTCACCAAAGAGACTGAGCAAATGGCAAATATCACATAAAGGAGTGCACAACATTATTGTACTTCAGGGAAGTAAGTGTTCGTGATATTGAGTAAAGTTTGTAAAACCAATTCCTTCAAGATTTGAGGAGAATGTAGAACAAGTGGAACTTGTATAAACTGATGAAAGGACAGCATATTAGTTCAAGCATTATGAAACACTGACAGTATACACTGAGGCTGAAAACGCACTTATCCTATGACCCTGTCAGCAACTCGACTCCGAGTTTCATATTAAGAAAGTACACAAAACAACATGAAAAGATACAAACATCAAATTATTAGATTGTTTCTGGCAGCTTACTTTGCAGTACCTAAAAATTGTAAACTATCCAAATGTCCTTTAGCAGTAAAGTGACTGAATGTGTTTTGGAATATTCACAAAATAGAACAACATATGAAATGAAAAGGAACTAAGCTTGCTTTACACGAAACAGGTAAGCCTCACATAATGTTGAGATGGGATTCTGCACATGAAGATTATCTTTTGTGATTCTATTTCTAGGTGCTTCAAGATGTTGAAAACTTATGCGTGATGAAAGAAGTCAATCTTCTGATTATCTTCAGATAGAGATTTAATAACTAGAAAGAGGTACAAAATTATTTCCTCAAATGTTGGTGAAGTTAAAACTAATTAGGTTTCTCACTAAGAGCTTCTAGTTCCCTGGAGATGTATTATGCTTCAATATACTTCTTACTTTTAATATACATATGTATATATCTATATTTTCACACATATATGTACACATAATATGTAATAAATTTTACTGTGATACAGGTTGTTTAAAAGAGATCATTTTATAGTAAACATATAAGTTGAAATGTTTGTGAAAACATGACTAAGGCAGTAGTAAATTTTGTCCTGATAAAGAAAAGAAATTACATGGATAAGGTTAAAATGTTTTATTATGAAAGTAATCATTTGGATAACTACTCATCCCAGGAAAGTCTTTGCAGGTGGCATTGACCTGGTAAATAATGCATTGATTTTCAAAATAAACCACCATTCTAGCACAGATACTACTTGGTATTCACTCCACATTACCTGTTTTTAAAATATCTTGAGGTTCTGAATTAGGGAAAGCAACTTACTATTTTTGTGCAGATTTATAAAATCAGTATATCAATAAAAAAGGTGCTATTTTATTTTATGATCTTATTCTTTTTTAACCACATTACTAATATCATTATATGTATTTTTCTGTATTGTCTCTTATTCATGTAATAAGGTAAGAACTGCTCTTGGTGCTTGGAGTTGCATCATAGAACTCATGCTTCGGATGTATATGAATGTGATGAGCATGCTGGAAAGCATGGAGGTATCAGTTACACAGAAGTGGGGATGAAAATCTGTAAATCTGGGTAAATTTTTATTGCTCTGCCTGTTTTCCTCATTGGTGAAAGGGAAATGACAGTACTAAACCTATTGGATGATTGGGAGGAGACAATAACATAATGAATTAAACTGCCTAAAAGAGACCTTTATGCATTGTAGATGCAGGCATTATACACAAATATATAAAAAGGTTCTAATCTAAATACTTAGCATTGCTACATCATATGATATTATCAAGATACTAATTTGACCACATATCACTAGTTTTCATATAAATGATAAGTTTGCAATATAATGTTATAAAATGAGTAAATGAACACTACTAACAAGAACAGGGTTCTAGAATAGTGACTGTAGAGCTGCAACAGTGCCCTTCTGGTCAGAGTGTTTCCCCTTGTATTAACTGTGACTGAGCACTTTGGCCTGCATGAGAAAAGGACTGAAAACACCATGGGAAGTTCCAGAAGCAACATGAACTATGTCATAAACTCATAAAAATTCTATCACCAAATAAAATCACTACATGGCATGAATACCAGTTGTATAATAAACTTAATAGAAGTGCTTTTGGTGAATAGTCCTTGTATTGACCAGAGTCTGATCTCATTGTAAGTTTTATTACTATAGTCATGATTTACAGTGTTCCTCAGTATTTTCTCAGGATGTAAAAGGGAAACACCTTAAGTAGTGAAAAGACCAACTGTCTTTGGTCTCCCACAAGAGAGAGACATGAGAGAGATAAGAGCAAAGGAGAGGGCTGGGGTTGGAGCTCAGTGGTAGAGCACTTGCCTAACATTGCGAGGCACTGGGTTTGATTTTCAGCACCACATAGCAATAAATAAATTAAATAAAGGTCCATCAACAAATCAAAAATCAAAAAGGAGCAAAGGAGAGCAAACAAAAAACATGGAAAAAATTAAGGTTTACACCTTGACTCATTTTTTTTTTTTGCCATGACATGCTTATGTCATTACATTTTACAATGTCAACCAAGCTAATATTTTGATAGTTTATATGAGTAAGACTAATCATCTCAAATATCATCTCAATGTCATTTAACATTGCTTGCCTCTTCCAAGAAGCAAAACAATTTGTGGCTTTTTTTTTTTCCAATATGACTGTTTTTTTTTTTTTATATTTACTTATTTATTCATTGAACACAAATGGAGTACAGCTATTGTTTCACTGGTTGTACACAAAGTAGAGTCACACCATCTGTGCATTCATGCATGTACACAGGGCAATGGTATCTGTCACACTTTCTGTTATTGTTCTTACCCCCCACCCCGCCCCCACTCCTCCCTTCCCTCTATGCTATCTATCCTTCCTCCATTCTTGCCACCCTTCCCCCCCCACATTATGCATCATCATTCATTTATCAGAGAGACCATTCAGCCTTTGGATTTTTGGGATTGGCTGATCTCACTTAGCATAACAGT
>JAJEJO010005486.1:0-45229 GCA_020662805.1 Glaucomys volans | reverse complement strand
AGAGAAAATAGGTCCAAATCTTCATCATGTTGGCCTAGGACCAGATTTCCTTAACATGACTCCCAAAGCGCAAGAAATAAAAGCACGAATCAATGATTGGGATAGAGTCAAACTAAAAAGCTTTTCTCAGCAAAGGAAACAATCAGCAATGTGAAGAGAGAGACTTCAGAGTGGGAGAAAATCTTTGCCACACACACTTCAGATAGAGCACTAATCTCCAGAATCTACCAAGTACTCAAAAATCTTTACACCAAGAACACTAATAACCCAATCAATAAATGGGCCAAGGAAATGACTGTGTTTTTAATGACTAGATCTTGTTAGAAAGCAGATGAAACATTCTCTGGGGGTGAGGATGTGGCTGAAAAGGACACTGGCTGAGGGGATGAAATTGTTCCATATCATGAAATACATACACTTGCATATGCTTTCATATCTCATCAATAAGTGTATTTAAGAGGGATTTCTTTCATTGTTTGCAAATTATATCTCAATAAAATTGTATTAATACTAAGAAAAAATTATACCTGGACCAAGAGCCTAGGAGAATTTGACTCTCAGTGGGCCGATGGCATTGCTCAAATCCTATAGTCGACTATTTCCTGAGTTTGCTCCACAGATGCCAGGCCATAGTCTTTTACTAAACCTTCTCTGTGAAATGTTTATATAATGCACAGTCTTTACGCTTTCTCTTCTCTATGCAGATGTCCCAACTTAATAAAATTATTTATGTGAATATCTGTATTTATATGAAATTATATGAATGTTCTTTTAATAGAATATAAAAATCTCCTCTGTAACAAATAAGATGGCCATCTTATTAATTTTTAAAATGCTGAACAAGCACCTAGTAAGATATAATAGCATTCACTGTCATTATAAAATAACCATTAAAAAGTGGCATGTAAATAATGTGATGTTATATTAAAACTGAATTTGAATGAAAATGGTATTATTCCTTTTTTTTCTTATCCTCTTTCTTTTCTGAGTTTCTAGCCTTCCTATCCTATCTTTTCCTCTCCCTATGCTCTTCAACTTTTTTTCTCCTTCTCATTATTATTGCAAATAATATTTATGGAATCCTTTTATGTGCCAGGTGCTAGTCTGAGTGTTTTACATATTGCATAAGTTACTTTCTTTCTTTAATCTGCCATATCTCCTTTACTAGGTCCTTCATCTTCCACTTTCAAAGGAACGTGTCTCTTTTATTTTATTTCTACCTTGAGGTGCCCACCAATATTCATGGGTATTATTTTAATAATAAACTCTTTAGAAGAGTAACCTATATTGCTACACTTTTTTTTACCTATTGACTAATGAAAATATCTTAGCATTTGGGCTCTTTCCTTACTAATTTTATGAAAAGAAACATTGTATTTATGGCTGTATATTGGTACTATTTATTCTCAAACTCGTGTTCAAGTTCCATTAGAATTTTTAATACTCTTCCAAATTAAACATCTGAAACATTTTCTTCCTTAGGCAATCTGAAATTCCTTCCCTGAATCTCAAATTGTCAATGTAACTACTCTGTATCTCTCATCTAGTGAATAAACTTCCCCTCTGGTGTTGGTTTTTAGCTCAACCACTCATCCTTTTAAAGTCATTCAGTTCAATGCTGTGGTCTTCCTAACAACCATTTGGGAACTATTATACTGAAAAACTGTGATTAATAATTACATAAAGAATGCAGATTCTTTTTGAAGAACTTGCAGTATGTTTTTTAAAATAGAGCATACATAAGAGCAATTTGACAATAAAAACTATAGTGATCTTGATAGTATGATGTTGTAATAAATGTCTCCTTCCAATTGCATTTAGTTTCATTGAGCAAAAATATATGCAACTTTAAAGACAATAACATTTTTGAGGAACTTCAGATAAATCTACATGATAATTTCCATCAGTTTTTAATGAATTAGGTCATTTTCTAACTCATATATTTTATTTGAATTTATTTAACTTCTAATATATAATACTGATCAATCTATATGTTTATATGGGAGAATTGGTGTTCTAAAATGATTGTCCCCACATAACATATAGATTAAATAAGAGTTGATCAATCATAGAGACATAGGTATGAATATATACACACATGTAAATAGAACAAAACCACTTTCTTAAGCAAAATTTGCCTGCTTAGAGTTTTGTACCTACTATTCTCTCAACCAACAATATTCTTCCTCCATATACTGCATAACATTCTCCTTCACACTTTCTGCAAAGTGTCACTGTAGCAGTTTTCTATGCCCTCCCCATTGTATTTTGGCAATGCTAGTTCCCTTATGTCCTGTGAGTTCTAAGGAAAAACACCTGAAAACTTGGTGGCTTCCCCTGGGCAAAAGAGTTTGCATATCGAGTGGGTCAGAAGGTTAAAATACCCTGAAGTCTGCCTACAGTCAGAGATAGGTGAAATTAGTAGCTAAATGCCACCTTATCCTTTGGATGATACAATATGGTTCATACAACTTCTCAGAACCTCAGAGTAGGATTGAGCCCTGGTTACTTCTGGCTGTTTCCAGTTTATTTCTCCAACTGATACTGAAATAATGCCCTCCTCAAGAAAACTGTAACACACTCATACCCAGTTCCTTGTTTCAGACTCAGTTTCCTGAAAAAATAATCTAAGATAGTCACATTTTTACATGTAAAATTCATCTCGCCTCCCTGAATAAAATCTCATCTCCACCCTAAATCAAGCATAGCTATATTCTTATCCTATGATAATATTCACCTTTACATTGATATGAATTGACAAATTGTGTCATTTACTGTTTGCTTATTCTGTAGTCTCTCCCTGGAAAGTAACCCTCTGAGAGCAGAGAGTTTCGTTTGTTTATTGTATCTTCAGTACACAAAACAATGTTTGCTGTAAGGAAGGTAATAAGGTATTCAAAATATAATTCTATTTTTAATGAATAAATGAGAAAGGGAATATGTAAATGAATTAAACTAAAAACAAAAACATTTTTCTCTGAGACTGACAAGGTACCCCCATGAAATAGGCAGGGAGAAAATGCTTAACTAAAATTTGCATTTCTTTTCCAGACAAATCAGAGAAAAACAAGTTTAAAATAATAAATGCAGGCAATATGAATTTGCAATAAGGAAGGAACTCTGCTAAACTTTTTTATGAGGGCAAAGATAACTACAGACCTACATCCCTGATAAAAATAAATGAAAAAATTTTCAACAAAATATTAGCAAGCTGAATTCAATAACACATCAAAAAGATCATATATTAGGATCAAGTGGTATTTTTTCCAGGGATGCAAGGACAATTCAACATTTGCAAATCAATAAACATAATATATCATATCAACAGAATGAAGAACAAAAAACATGATTATCTCAATAGATGTAGAAAATGTATTTGGTAAGATTCAACATCCTTTGATTAAAAACTCTCAATAAATTAGATATGGAAGGAACACACGATAAATCAATAAAGCCTACACATGAAAAACTCATAGTCAATATATTTAACATGGAAACCTCAAAGAATTTTCTCTAAGTTTTGTAACAAAGCAAGGATACTCACTTTGACCACTCTATTCAACACAGAATGGTTACGTTTTAGCTAGAACCATAAGGCAAAAGAAAGAAAGAAAGGAGGAAATAAAATTAACCATGTTTATGTTGATATGATTTCATATAGAGAAAAACCTAAAGACTACATCAAAACATAGAAATGATGAATTCAGTACAGTTGTAGATTACAAAATCATCATACAAAAAAACAGTAGCAAGCTTATACACCAATAACAAACTTGCTGAAAGAGTAATCAAGAAAGGAATCCCAATTACAGTAGTTATGGAAATAAAGTATTTAGAAATAAATTTAACCAAAGAAGTTAAATTTGGAGAAAGTTCTTTACAAGAAAAATTATTATTGAACACTGATGAAAGAAATTCCAGAGACCAAACAAAGAATGGAAAGATATCTAAGTTTCATGAACTGGAAGAATTGATGCTGTTAAAATGATCATACTACCCAAAGCAATCTACAGATTCATTGTGATCCATATTAAAATAACAGTTATGTTCTTCACAGAATTAAAAAAAAAAACAGAGGCAGACATGTGTTATACACTTGTAATCCCAGAGACTCAGGAAACTGAGGCAGGAAGATAGAAAGTTTAGCAACTTTGCAAGGCCCTAAGCAACTCAGTGAGACTCTGCCTCAAAATAAAAAGTAAAAAAGTCTGAGGATGTTGCTCAGTGGTTAAGGACCACTGGGTTCACTCCCTGGTACCAAAATAAATGAATAAATAAATAAATAAATAAATAAATAAAAATAAAAGACAAGAAAAATTAATAACATAATTTAAATGGAAACTTAAATGACCCCAAATGAAAAAACCAATCTGGAGCAAAAATAAATAAATAAATAAATGAAGGTGGAGGCATCATACGTGACTTCAAACCAGCCTGCAAAGTGATAGTAACCAAAAGAGCATGGCAGTGGCAGTAAAACAGATAAATAGACCAATGTTGCAGGATAGAAAACTCAATAATTAATACAGATATACATAGCCAATGACTTATGACAAAAGTATCAACAGCATGTATTGGAACAAGGACAATCTATTCAATAAATTTTTCTGGCAAAACTATATGCAAGTGCAAAAGATTAAATTAGATCCCTGTCTCTCATTATATGTGAAAATCAACTCAAAAAACTCAAAATGGATCAAACATCTAATTGTAGCCTCTGACACTCCGAAACTACTAGAAGAAAACATAAAGGAATCAGTTTAAGACATTGGTCTATGTGATTTTAGTTAAGAGCATAAAAGCACAGGCAACACAAGTAAAATTGAACAAAAGCTATCAAAGTAAATAGTTTTCACATAGCAAAAGACACAATCAAAAGAATGAACACATAATTGGTGAACAATCAAAATAATGAAGAAATAATTGATGAATGAGGTATATATATATACACCAATTATTAATCTGAAAAGATATTAATATACAGAATATATAAAGAACTTAAAATATTCAACAGCAAAATACTAATCTGACTAAAATATGTACCAATGATCTGAATAATAGACTTTTTTTCCTTGTTAGATTTCTCTTTTTATAGATCATAATTGCTTAATAAACTTTAGCAGAAAATAATCAAAATGTATTAGGACTGAATTTTTTTATTTTCAGGGTCACTTTTTTATTACTATTCATTTTTCTTTCTTTTTAATTTTTACAGACTTCATTTTGATTCATCGTACACAAATGGGGTACAACTTTTCATTTCTATGGTTGTTCATGATGTAGATTCATACCATTCATGTGATCATACGTGGACATAGGGCTATGATGTCTGTCTAATTCCACCATTTTTCATACCCCCACACCCTCCTCCCTCTCATTTCCCTCTATGCAATCCAAAGTTCCTCCATTCTTCTCTTACCCCCACTTCCCCACCCCCATTTATGTATCATTATTCACTCCCCACACACTTCAGATATAGCACTAATCTCCAAAGTTTATAAATACCTTATAAAACTTTACACCAAAAATACAAAGAACCCAATCAATAAATGGGTCAAAGAACTGGACAGGTACTTTAAAGAAGAAGATATACAGGCAATTAATAAATACATGAAAAAGTGTTCAATGTCTCTAGAAATTAGAGAAATGCAAATTAAGTTTCCAATGTTTGCCTTTCCTGGGAAGTTTAAAATGATATTTATTCAAGATTCAAAGCATTCATTATATTTTAATGAGCTAATTTTTAGCATAATATTTGTACATATTTGTGAGGCGATAATTTGATGATATGATAATTTGATAACTGTATATGATATGTAAGGATCAAATCAAAGTAATTAACATTTCTGTATCCTCAGGCATTAGTCATGTCTGTTTTGGGATCCTTTGTACTCTTCTAATTGCTTTGACATATATCACAGATTGTCAGAGACTATAGTTGTTAACTATTATAGACCATGGAATATTGGACCTAATTCCTCCTATGTTTTGGTGCCTGTTACTGAAACTCTTTCCATCCCCCGCTGCCCTCCACTTCCCAGTTTCTAGTGACCATTACTATTGTCTCTTATGACAGCAAATTTTTTTGTTTCCAGAAATGAATGAGAACATGTGGTATTTGTCTCTCTGACTTACTTCATTTGACAGGCTGTCCTCTAGCTCTATCTACCTTGATGCAATTGACAGAATTTCATTCTTTTTATGGCTGAATAACATTCAGTTCTGTATATGTACCACATTTTTTAATCCATTCCTTGTTGATGGACACCATGGTTGATTCCATATTTTGGCTATTGTGAATACTGCTGATAAACATGGGAGTGTAGGTATTTCTTTGGTAATAATGATTCTATTTCCTTTGGCTGTACCCAATAGTGGGATTGCTGGCTCACATGGCAGTTCTATTTTTGGCTTTTTAAAGACTCTCCATACTGTTTTCCATATTGACTTTGCTGATTTAAATCCCAAAATAGTGTGTAGGAGTCTCCATATCCTCAGTCCTCAGTGACACTTTTTTCTTTTTTTTTTTTTTTTGATAATACTAAATGGAATGAGGGTGCAAAAATAGAACTGCCATGTGAGCCAGCAATCCCACCAAAGAAATACCTACACTCCCATGTTTATCAGCAGTATTCATGATAGCCAAAATATGGAATCAACCATGGTGTCCATCAACAAGGAATGGATTAAAAAATGTGGTACATATACAGAACTGAATGTTATTCAGCCATAAAAAGAATGAAATTCTGTCAATTGCATCAAGGTAGATAGAGCTAGAGGACAGCCTGTCAAATGAAGTAAGTCAGAGAGACAAATACCACATGTTCTCATTCATTTCTGGAAACAAAAAAATTTGCTGTCATAAGAGACAATAGTAATGGTCACTAGAAACTGGGAAGTGGAGGGCAGCGGGGGATGGAAAGAGTTTCAGTAACGGGCACCAAAACATAGGAGGAATTAGGTCCAATATTCCATGGTCTATAATAGTTAACAACTATAGTCTCTGACAATCTGTGATATATGTCAAAGCAATTAGAAGAGTACAAAGGATCCCAAAACAGACATGACTAATGCCTGAGGATACAGAAATGTTAATTACTTTGATTTGATCCTTACATATCATATACAGTTATCAAATTATCATATCATCAAATTATCGCCTCACAAATATGTACAAATATTATGCTAAAAATTAGCTCATTAAAATATAATGAATGCTTTGAATCTTGAATAAACATCATTTTAAACTTCCCAGGAAAGGCAAACATTGGAAACTTTCCTGACTCTAACAGCCAGTTTTCAGATCTTTGCCACTGAGCAGAGTATGAGTCAAGCAAGTATTTAGCCTACAGATGTGCAGCCATAAGCTCTATAAGGTTCCTTGTCACTAATGAGAGTTAGGCCAGTGGCATGTTACGTATAGAGAAAGAGAAAGGTAGTTGGAATATGAGATAATGTATGCAATTTAGTTTATATTATTGGGAACACGAGCTCTCTGGATGGCATGTCATATACCATGCTGAACAAGTAATATGAACATTGAGAACAAGCTATTAATAATTCTGTTAATGTTAATTATTATATAATGATGATCCTTCTTTCCTTATAAACTGCAGTTTCTTTAGAAAGCATTCCAAACTTTCAAGTATTCCTGTGAAAAAGGAATATTATAATATCATGGTATTTAAAGATGTTCAAAGTCAGACAGACTTGTATGCAAACTCAAGCTCTACCATTTATCAAATGTATTACTATTCTTGAGTATGTTACTGCTGATATTTTAATTTTAAAATATTTTATAGGAGCATAATAACACACGAGGTAATATGCACAACTTTTACCTGTACAGTTTCATGATTCTTTACAGAGTTAACACATGCATTGAGTCAGTCATTAAACAAATTCAATTACAGAATCTTTCAAGGAGCCAAAACCTACTCCCCTGTAGATCACCATAATCCCCTACTGCTCTGGAGAAACCACTCTTCTTACTTTTCTCACCATGGACGAAGTTGGTCTGTTTCTGAAATATTTATAAGCATAATAACACTATGATTTTATGTCCTATGTCTTTTTGCAGAATATTCAAAGTGTGAGATGTGGTACTGCTGTTCTATGCAGTCCTCATTTGGTCATTTTCACTTTTGTATGTCTTTACCCTGAATAATTAATATCTAATCATTGAATGAGCACATCTGACTCATTCATTTCAAATTTTATGGAAATTCGAGATATTTCTGCCCACTAATTGGTATTTTGCTTTGAGTCTTTAATGGAGGCAATGTTTTCTTTCAGGATAATGGGATATTTTCAAACTAATTGGAGGTGGTAGTTACACAAAATTATAAATGTGTTCAATACCATTTAATTGCACACTTTAAAATAATTTTGTGTTTTAATTTTGGTCTCAGTAAAAATAATTATGTTGCTTTGAATATTGTATCAGAATTTTTACCTTTTCATAGTAGAGTATTCACATGTCCATTTTAAAAAACATATTGCCAGGTTTGCTAGGTTCAGGACCAATTTCTACATCCAACAGTCAACAAGGTTTCTTGTTCCCCTACATCCTTGGAAACACTATTTGTCTTTTCCCACCCTGGTTGGCTGTAATTTGCATTTCCTAGACACTGAATGATGTGGAGCACCTCTACATCAGCCTATTGGGTATTTGGATAGTTATTCAAAGAGGCACCTAATTTTTCATTAGGTTGCTTTAAAAAACTGATTTGAAGGAATTTCCTATGTATTCTAGATAAAAGTTATTTTTCAGGTGAATGTTTTCCCTGACAATTATTTAAATTGTCAAAATATCCTAATGATATTCTGGATATCCTGTGATTCCATTTTTACTCAAATAGTGAACAAAAGTATTTAACTTTAATTTAGATCAATATTCCATGCTTTTCCTTTATAGGATTTCTTCAGTTGTGTTAAGATACTATTCACCTTTCCCAAAGTCTTGAAGATAATGTATCATTTACAAGGTTCATTACATTGCCTTTTACATTTGGGTCTAAGGTTCTTTGGAATTAATTATTCTCTATTATGGGGGTAACAATCAAACTTCTTTCTTTTCTATTTTCTCTTCCTTCTTTCATATATACATATGCATATACATACACATTTATTTATGTATATGTGGGTATGTACATAAATATGTTTGTGTACATGTGTGACTGTGTATTTGTGTATATATGTTTAGAGGTATATATGCACATTGATATATGCACATGAATGCATGCATGTGCATATATATCCAGCAGATATAGAAGATATCATCCCATCTTATTGTTATTTTTGTTGAATATCTGATAATTGTATAAGGAAAGCGGGTCAATTCTTAGTCTCATTTTATTCCTCTGAAAGCAATATGTCCTTTTGATAAAAGGCTCCTTTCAAATTCTTTTCTCTTTCCGTTTTTCAGCAGGTTTACTGTGAAGTGCCTAAATTTTCTTTACCTTTGGGATTCTCATATTTTTCTCAAACTTTGGTATTTTAATTTTTATCAGGTTTGGATGATCGTTGAGTGTCTCTTTGAATTTTGTTTTAGCCTATGATTTTCTTTCTAGAACTCTAATTCCATATTGGTGCCATCCTTCTGTTTTGTTTCTTTGTCTCTGTTCTTCAAGAGAGATATTCTCTACTTAATTCAGCACATGACTTTAAAAGAAGATTAGAGAGTAATCCTCTTTGTCGCAGTGTTGATCCTCTTTTACACCCACCTAATGAATTCTTTATTGCAGATATCAAAACTTTCATTTCCAGGATTTTCACATACCCCCGCACAGAGCGTACAATTTCAAATTTCCATTCACTATTGCAATATTTAATATTCTATTATCTTGGCATCTTTCTGCACATATTAATCACAAATGTTTTAAAGTTTGTATGGGATAATTTCAAAGTCAAGGTAACCTGGATGACTTTTCCTTAATATTTATCTTGATTTTCAATAATTTCTTCCCATATTCTAGTAGGACCAATTATTTTTGTTTAATTGATGGCAGGTAGAGACTCATTGGCAAATCACCTTGGTCATCCAAGGTTGACCTGCTTTTTGCTTGTTTTTCTGCTACGTGGAACTCTTCTAGCCTCTCCACTGAGAGTTGAGGATCCTAACCAGAGTCATACTTTCCTATTCGTCCCTGAACTCCAGTTAACATCCTTGTCATGCATGACTACCAGATTTTCCATTTTGTATTTAGCAGATGTTTTCTTCTTGGTTTCTCTTTATTTTATGCATGTGTGTGTGCTTTAGTGGATGAATAAATGTCTCAAGACAAATTACACATAGAACACTTGGCTCAATTCTACGCATTTTATTTTTCTTCTGAGATATTGACCTCCTAAATACTGACTGCTTGATCACATTGACTCCAAAATTTTTATCCCTAACCCAGTGAGTTTGTGGGTGGCATCTCTCCATTCAGCCATGTCCAAGTGGTGGATTAACTCGATGCCCTCAAGATGTTCTTCCAGCTTTTTTTGTTGCTTTCAAATTTACTTCAGTGGGAGAGTAAGTTTGATATCAGTCCCTACCTTACAGGTAGAAGTGACAACCTAAGATATGACAACCTAAATAGAAATCATGAATGAGAATATTTCTGTTGTAAAGTATATTGCAGAGAACATTATAAGTGATGAATAGGGGCAGATGTTATGATTGCTGTTTTGGTTTATTAATTAATAATCATAGCAAGTACTACTAACACAATAACATTAGGCAATGTATAAGTCTCAGATTTTTTAAAAGTAGAAGACTATAATACCAACAACAGGGTAAGGTATATTTTTATTTGAAAAACAACCATTTTTTATGTTGAATATTGCTCATTAAGTTGCTCTGTTCCAAAAATACGCTCTCTTTATGTAAATCGTTTGGACTAATAAAAGGAAAGTGACTGCATACATAACCTCACTCCCTATTAGTGGTTTGGTGGGAATCCATTTGGCTTTGTCTAAAGGAAACCTCAACATAGGAAGGGATTGATTGTTTTTTTCTTGCAGCAATGTGTCCAGTGACAGGCCAGACTCCCATGGCTACTCTCAAATAATTCTGGATACTTCACTCCCTCAGTCGTTAAGCTGCCCTTTTTATAGTCGTTGACCTGAGCTCTGTCTCCATGCTTGCCTCTTGCAAGCACAAGAGCCAGTCCTTCTCCAGTCATCTACGCATTACCACAAAAAAGGGAAGTTGATAGCAACCGTAAGACCATTATTCTTAGGTCAGAGAAGCAGAATCCTCTAGGCATAATGAGGACTTCTGCTTATGGGACTCTGTCAAGAATTTTTTCTAGGGCTGGGGATACAGCTCAGTTGGTAGAGTGTGTACCTCGCAAGCACAAGGCCCTGGGTTCAATCCCTAGTACCCCCCCCCCCAAAAAAAAAATTCTATGACATAAGTCTTTGGTAAATACAGCTTTTAGATATGCAAAATTGTCTCTTCAAACCAAATCTGTCCCACCAACTTACTCAGACTTACTATGTATGTGATTAGGTTTTCATTTTCTACCTATTGTTTCTCAAGTTATGATGAACCATGATGGAAAAAGACTGCATGTGTGTGTAGCTATTTACATTTGGGTCTCACTTATATGACAGTGTTTGTAAAGAGCCAATAAAAGAATAAGAAAACTATTGCAGGAAAAAAAAAAAACCCTTTATGTACTTTATGTACTTTTTCACTTTTTTGTTGTTGTTGTTTGGAACCAGGGACTGAGCCACATCCCCAGCCCTATTTTGTATTTTATTTAGAGACAGGGTCTCACTGAGTTGCTTAGGGCCTTGCTAAGTTGCTGAGGCTGGCTTTGAACTTGCGATCCTCCTGACTCAGCCTCCCAAGTCGCTTGGATTACAGGCGTGCGCCACCACGCCCAGTTCACTTTTTTTTTTTTTTTAAAGAAAACTGACCTATTCTCAGTTCAGTTCAGAATATGAATACTTCATATTCTCAGTAAAATACCTATAAATGTATAGAGTTACTAATATTTAGGTGACACTTTGGGGAACTATTGATATGTCATAGTTTAGCTGTAATTTTGTACATATCAATAGTGAGAAAAATGAATATTGCTACACAAAAGTCACATAGTTGAAATTTGTGCATCAGTTCAAACATGTTCTATATACCAGCAGTAGAGTGCATAAAATACTAGGTATTCTTTGAATATCTCAGATTTTCAGCACTGGTGAAAGAGTGAAGAGCAAATTCAGAGATATAATGAATAATTTCAAAGTAGCCACAGTTGTTCGTATTGCAAACAGTCTGTTTCTAAACCAACAAATTAAAAAAAAAAAAGTTTGAAGCCATTTCAAAGTTTGAAGGCATTCATATTAAACATAAACAATTTCCTGTTCTGACATAGAGGTATATTATCTAGGACACTTTTTGTTGTTTCTGTCCTCTAACACTGCTTTGTCTGCTCCCTCTGTTCTCCCAATACATCTTTATCTACAGATTGATGGACCGGTCAGAGGGGGAAAGTACTCAATGCTGCTTTGAGTTGACAACGATGTAATGCTATTATGCTGACTTTAATGCTATTTTTAGGTGAATTGCTTGAGTTGATTGTGAATCTATCCATTACTTAATTTAAGATGTCCTTATGTGATTTCTTAAGTCTATAAACTTTAGTCCCCAAAAGGAAGGTAATAAATGTATTTGGATGAAAATGGGTTAATTTCTGCTTCATTGAAGCAAAAAACAATCCAGGAATACCTATAGCACTTCCTTTGAAGGGATGTCCAAATATTCAACACAATCCTCTATTTTCCCAGTAGTCAGCAGGCATATATATATATATATATACACACACACACACACACACACACACATATATGTATACACACACACACACTAATATGTTAACTGAATCAGTTCTTGTGTGAGGAATATCTATTTAAGGAAAGTTTTTGCTCCTCTGGATGAGGTTGACCCTGGTTTAATTCCTGTTACTAAATATGTCTTCTTGTTAAACGGCTGAAAGAGTTCTTTCTTTTATAATTTACTAGAAAAAAATGGTGCTTTTCAAGCTGCTTACTATTTCTGAAAACACGAAATGAATAATTCACAAATGAAGTGTGTTTCTTAATAGGGACAATGAAGCTTTTCAAACAATAATTCTCTGCAAGTGAAGGTTTAGGATAGAACCTGGTGACAGGTCTGACAGAGGTTCCCACAGTTACCTCTGAAAGAACTCTTTGAATAGATGTTCCAATAAAATTCCAAAAATAATATAGCATAAAAATCATCAAGTATGCAAGTAAAGTCACATATCAATGTTTGTAGGCACAAATAGGAGACAACTTTGCATATACAAATTATTCTGTAAGTGGTAATTTGACTTTCCCAAATTAATGACAAATATTTTTCAAATCTCTGGGCATGTCCCCACCTTATGACAAGATACAACATTGTTCTTTTACTCAGCACTCTGTCAAAATTGAAAAATTCTAGGACTGCCTATGATTTGTAACAAATTGGGTTCTAAAGTGCCTGAAAAGAAATGAGCACTACTTAAACTAAATCTTCTATATTTCTGCTATCAAATCTCAGGAGAATAAATTTAAAATGCTACATAAAATCATACTTAACCTAAGATAGTATTTTAATATATTCTTTCCATTCCTCCTTCTAATCACTAATGCAAATACAAAGAAAAATGTAAGAGTTTTATTTATTGAGGATAATCCTCAGTAAGCTAAGAAGACAAATATTGAAGTACAATTCACCAAGCAACCGGCATCGAGGAACCAATATCTACTGTTTTTCTGCTTCACCATCATCATCAACAACATCCTGATGATGATAGAGAAAATGTAAGGATAAAACATGATGAAGACTTCTTGGGAAAGGCAAAGCACATAATCAGTGCTAATTACCTCATCATCTTTATTAAACTATGGAGAATTCTGGTAATCAGAAGAAGGCAGAGAGTAAATGGCAGCCTGAGATTTAAATCTTTGGTCTCAAAGAATAGCCTCAAAATCATGATCATATTTTATTTCTACAGGGTAAAATGATCTCCACTTTATCTTCAAGATGATCTACCTGTCAACTTTCTTAAATTTCTGCTTCCAAGAGTTTGAGTGTTCTTGGAAGGTTGGTCTACCTGGTATGTGAGATAGTAAATATGAATTACTCTGAGAGTCTGATCAGAAGACAACTTCTTGTTTGCAATAGCCAATCAGGTAGAACCACTTGCTACACAGACACAGTGTATGTCAGAAAAATTAGGCAGGGAACTGGTAGAAAAAGCACAACCTCTAGTATCTACAGTGGATGAAATCTTGTGGCCTAAAGTTCTGATATTTTGAGAGGGCTTTGATTATGCGGTTTAATCTTAATTAGCTAAGACATCACACAATAGAGGCTGAGTTTAACCTTATCTATTATGCATTCAGAATATGTTCACTTGAGCTAAATTCTCTTTAATTCTTTCAATAAGGAAAGCCTGGGGAGGAGCCATATTCATTTAGTAGTCAGAGGATATTGGTCTGACATATGAGGAAAACAGGTAGATGAGCTTAAAAATGCACATTTTAAAAGATGCACAATATAGAAACTGACAGGAGTCCCATATTTCAATCTCTGTTATGTCTTCTCAGGATGATGTTTGACAATTCATCACCTCCTGGTGAAGAGTGGTTTCCAATATCAAACTAGTGATATAAATTCAACTACTTTCACAAGAGTCACCCAAGAAGCATTTTAAAAATCTAGATTGAACTGGAATCTCAAGTAGGCAAAAATAGTCTGGAAAATTCCTACTTCAATCAGCTTTAAGTAATCATGAGAGTCATGCAGGGTTACCATATACTGCTTTATGTATATAAAATAAACAAACCTTTGTGGTAGGGCTGCACATTCAGAAAATATTCTTTTTTTCATTTTCATTTGAACTACTGAATTTAATACATTAGATTCATTTGAAGAATTAAATAATATTAGAACTGGTCTACTACTCACAGTATTGTAATAATTTCTTGCCAGTTTAGATATATAATTTTTCTTTATTTCACTTTCATAACTTGCTTTTTCAAAGCACACAGCACAGAGAATTAATGGAATACAACATGTAAATTAATACTACTAAATCCTATTGACCTGCACATAAGCCAGGATTAACATGATGATTTAAAATAATAGATTATTTTCATCATGTTTATAAAAATGCACAATTTTCTTTATGAGTAAAATCTAGATGGAAAAATAATATTATTTCTGGGTTATCAATGCCCATTTGCTTTTAGATCAGCATAAAAAGAATACATGTACAGGTGATTTTTCAATGTGGGAAGCTATTTTCAATATAGTTTGGCTGAAATGTCATCTTAGTTTTAAAGGAAAAGAAAATAGTATGTCAATTTATTCAGCAGGAGGAACTTGTGGTCACAGATATAGACTCCAGAGGATATGACTGGTAATGAAGCTGAAGCAATAGGTACTATTCCACCTGCTAAAGGAATGGTAGAAACTCTAGGAAAATCAAAACATGTTGCTTTAGGAGATCCTTGTTAAAAATAATCAAGAAGTAATAAGAAGTAAATTTAGAGACTTTTTTTTCTTTTTACTCTCTCATTTCTTGAGCTTCAGTGTGTGATAATACATGAGAATTTCCATTTTTTAAAAGATACTTTTATAAATAAAATGTTTGGATAATTTAAAAATAGTTTTAGAGTTAAAATCATAGAACCATAAGCTACCTAAGAATTTTTTTACATTGTCATTCCAAAACAAAAATTAAAGTTAAAAGAAAAATATGACCTTTGAAAAACATGGAAAATATTTCGTAAATCTCTAAAATAAATATTATCTTTAAAGTTGAGCAATCTGGGATTAGCTATCTCAAGTATTTAAGTGGTCATATTCCTTTTAGAAGAGAAGAGATCAATAATATTAAAACATACTTAAAATTATTACAGACTCTGAAATTAAAACATGTGTCCTTATTCTTTTTTCTTTCTTTCTTTTTTTTTTTTTTTCTTTGAGACTAGGGATTGAACCCAGGGGCACTTTACTGCTGAACTACATTCCTAACTTCCTAAGTTGTTTTTACTTTTTGTTTTAAGAAAGGGTCTTGCTAAATTGCTGAGACTGGCCTCAAACTCACAATCTTGCCTCAGCCTCTGGAGTCCCTGGAAATTCTAAACATGTGCCACTATGCATAGCACATCTCCTATTTTAGTATTTATTTATTTTTTCTACTCTTACTTGCCTCCATTGAATAAATGGTCTGTCTTTTCCTTTTTCCCTTTCAAAGAGCTCTGAAAAATGCAACTAACCTTTTCCCTGGTGATGCCAGATTCCTGTTTTCCCATTCTCAGTGTGGTATCATCCTGAATCTACGTAAATCATATTGCTAGGCCACATCTGTATTTAAACTTATTTATTCAGCAACAATCATAAATCTCCATTTGGAAGAATGAAACAGGAAGGAAGAAAACAGTCAGCTACTGGGTGCTGAAAGTGTGTTGGTTACTAATACTAGGTGTTTTCACAAGATCTCAATTTACTCTTCACAATTCTGGAAGGCTCTCTTTAGGGTATGGTGTGAGTCAATGTTTCAGTGCTATCATAATACCTGAGAAAATCAAATTAAAATAGAAATGATGTGTTTCAGTCTATGGACTGAATCAGATTTCAGTCCGTGTTTGTTTGGCCCCATTGCTATCAGCCTGTGGTGAGGCAGAACATTAAGGCAGGAAGCATGTGTCACAGCACAGGTGCTCACCTCATGGTTTCTAGGAAACAGAGAGAAACATAGAGAAAGAAAAGACATGGGGACATCACAAGGACACATTCCCAGTGAACTACTTCCTCCAACTCGGTCCCTCCTCCTAGAATTTCCACTATCTTCCATTAATATCATCAAATTATGACCCATCAGTGGATTAATCTAATCTTGAAAATAGAGCCCTCATGACCCAATCACTTTCTAGGAGTCCCACCATTGTAAATTGTGCACTGGGGACCCAAACTTTAACACAACCCCTGAACCTGGGGGATACTGCACATCCAAACCATAAAAAGTGCGAAAAAAACTATGGACAAGTATGATCTACACACATGGGATGAATATCATAGCTTCCCAGCAAATGAATAATATAAAAATGTGGTTAAACAGTGATCATTTCACAATATTGTAAGTTATGGTGAGGTAATTTTTTGCTTCTGTTTCTGCTCAATCTACTTCTGGGAAAACTTAAAACATACAGAATATTTTGGTTATGTGTGAATATCCATCAGTCTATTTAAATTTGGTTCAAGTTTTACTGAGAGTAACGCAAGCAGGCGTGAAGTAGGTTTCCAGAGGCCATTTCTGATCATTTGATTTTTAATTTTCTGAAAGCAATATTATCATACACTCCCACAGGCTTATCCCTGCATGAAATTCTCTGAGAAGTAACTTAGTAGGAAGGCATTTTGAGAATTTATCCCAGTATATGTATATATTTATAAACCATTTAGGTATTACTGTGCTAATAGGATATGCACATTATAATACATACATAAAATAGAACTTTTAATAAATATAGCTTCATGCTAGTAGTAGTGTGATAATCAAGTTTTTTAAATGGCCCCCAAGAGTCTCACCTTCCTGTGAGATACCTTACAATCTCCCTTAAATATGGGCAGAATCTATAATTCCTGTCATTAGGGTACATGTCAGTTTACTTTGAGTTAAGCAAAATGGAAAATGTCATGGGGAGGTGTCAGGGGACTGTCTACTGGTGTGGAAAAAGCAAAGAGCTACATTATATACCTCCTTTGGGCCACATGGAAAGCAAGTACACAAAGTCACCTGAAACTGGGAATAGACTTAACCAACAACTCAAGGAAAATGAACACCTTACTCATAATAAACAAAGAAATTAAAATCTGATAAAAATCAGTTATCTTAGAAAAGGACTCTAAGTCTCAGATGAGAATCACAGTTTTATGTCAGCTCAGTGGTACTCTAAGCAGAAGAGCCAAAACATACATAGGTGAAAATTAATATATGTGAAATATATTGTATACGCATGCCATAGAGTGTCTGGGTCTGAGCAAATCTATCTTGAAGGGAAGTGTCCACAACTGTACCCACAGAAAAGAAGCCCAATTCTTGTCTTGTCAATTTTTCCATTCTACTCTCACCCAGGATTGCAAGGACACAGAGGTATAGACAGATTAGTAATTTATCCTACACAATAATTGCATAACACCAAGAGTTATATGAATAGAAATTGATTCTTCAATGATTTCCTATTTTCACACTTTTTATTTCTGATATTTTATGATATTAATACATCATTAGTTAAGTATTGACAGTATACCAAGTTTTAAAACAGTTTTTCAATCCTAAAAACATTGAGCATTCTTTAAATTACTTCACCTGCCAGTTGCATAGTGCACACCTATAATACGAGCAGCTCAGGAAGCTGAGGCAGGAGGATAGCAAAGTCAAAGCCAGCCATAGCAATTTAGTGAGGCCCTAAGCAACTAAGCAAGATCCTGTCGCTAAATAAAAAATAAAGAGGGCCAGGAATGTGGCTCAGTTGTTAAGCACCTGTGGGTTCAATCCCCAGCATCAAAAAAAAGAAAAAAAAAGAAAAATTTCACTTCATCCCCTTGGCAGGTGTCAAAGAGAATACTAGGCAAACTTTGTACTATATTGAGCCTATGTCCAGGTTATACTGCTGATTCAGTAGATCAACATTTTTATAATTCTGGGTTATGGTAAAACGAAAACTAGAACATTTTAGTGAGTAGGCAGATCACCACAATTAAAATTAAGTAGAAGATAATACCTTTTAAATATCACATTTAAACTGGATATTTAGCAGATTTCCTGTTTGAATTTCTATGCCCTTTTTTCAAATTAGTTTTACCATCTTATAGTATTTTTGCTCTATTAGTAGTGTGTGTGCATGTGTGTGTTTGTAGAGACTTTCTCTTTAATAAACAATGTTTCCCAAGCTAATCCAAGAGTAAGTAGAAATGAGGTCTGTGAGCTCTCCCTTCTCTGAGGAATGTAATGCATACATAATACATACAGTGTTTGAGATCCATTAATATAATCCACAGCAGTTAAACTGTTAAATTTCAACTCCTTGCAATTTTATGTTTTCACCAAATGTCAATAATAAACTAGCCAGGGCAGAAATAGCCTACTTTCTCAATTTACATGTCAATGAAAATTATGTCTTGTTTTATTCAGGGGGTGAGGAAAACATGTTACCTTAACACAAATACAAGCAAGTTTTAAAATCTTGGCACATTATTCTTGTCAATTCTTATTTTCTATGCTCCTCAAAATAGAAATATTTATTGTTTCATGTCCTTTTCATGAAATATAACTCTGGAAAATTGTAGGTTTCCAGTGTATATCATGGGAAATGAATATAGATATAAGAAAGAGCATGAAAGCACACATTTTATTTCTTTTAAATTATTTTTGTAGTAAATCCCTGGTGTAGAAGGTCAAAATAAGCATGTTTTTATAACTTTAAAAGGTCTTCTTACGAATGATTATATAGATGACTATATTTTAATTGTTGTCAATAAACAATTTTTTGGCAGGCAGGCCTTTATACCTCAATGCAAAGAACCCACAGAAAAATCAATAAAGGTTCACATAATGCACCAAGTATTCTAATATAGACACAAATGATCACTCCTTGAGATTTCACAGAATTTAATCAATTTCTTAGAGAAATTAAAACACACTTATGCTCATAAAGTTTAACAAAATAGAGATGGAGAAAGAACAATGTATAAATGAAATTCATTACTGAGAAAAGTCAATTTGGTGCTGTGGTGAAGACTTGACTTTCCACTGCTGTTAAAAAAAGGTCATACAGCACAAAACCCTCTGTGTCAGAGATAAGCAGATTTTCTTCTTTATTTGTTTGCAACATAAGGGAGCCCCATACCAGCTGCAGGCAGCATGACTTCATGAGTATATAACTGTATTTAAATCATTTATATATTACATTTTACAAATGTAACAGGAAAATGTGTTCTTTTACATTCATGGTTAAGAGATGGAACAGATGGCAAAAGGCTCAGTTTAAACTAATATGGGCATTAAAATAACTGATATTGCATGCATTCCTTGATATAACAGAAGTTTAGTTCACTATAAAATAGGCTTCTGACTTTCTAGAATATATTAAACATAATGTGTCTTTAGCAACAATTTTTCTACATGAGGAAACTTACTCTCAGAGTTTATTCATAGGAATTTTTTAACTTAAAAATGTTGCTGTTCATTCAACAAATATTTACTGAGCACTTGTTATATTCAGGCACTGTGCTTACTGTTAGTTGCTTAGGAAGATGAATAAGACATGGTCCCTGCCCTCAAAATAAGATCATGACTAAGTGAAGAAGACAAGAGATGTCACAAAACATTGAAAACATATGGAGCATTTTGAGCACCTGCATTCGTAGTGACTAGGTTTGTGGCATTTTCATGGTTTCTTAGAATTAGGTCTTCAATACTGGTAGTTGCAACAATTGGCAATTGACTTTAGTTTTGGAGCTCAGACAGGACATTTGGGCCTTTGGGGAAGGCATTAATAACTGACAGTAGTTTAATTTATGACTGAAGCATTCACTGTATCCTTTCCATCAAATAACTAAAAACAAAAGTGAAAGAATTTTAAAAAGTCATTACTGAGCAATAATTTCAAAAAATAAAAAGAAGTACTCAATCAGTATTTTGCTTGGGATATTATTTTGTATGGTATCTTGCTATAAGTAGATTATTTAATATCTTTGAAAAATTTTGCACTTGGTCCAAACTCTAGTAAATATTCTCTAGTTCCTGACATGCTTCTGGAATTTTCTTTGCCTCTAGTCTTTTGCCCACTATATTCACCTGCAAGAATACTTGCTCAGTACCACCTAATATCCTCTCTGGTCCTCCTTTGTAAAGTTCTATTCATACTGTAGGACTTTTCATACTCTAGAACTTAACAATTGCTTTTTCAGGCAAATCTTTCCTGACTTGTAAGTTAGTTTTTTTTTCATGTCAAATATCTTAATTTAGAATCTTTAAATTTTTTAAGAACATTTACCTTTGTTTTAATTCCTTGGTCAGTGCCCACTATTTGCAGCAAGAATACAAGAATAATAATTAGGTACTTAATGAATGAAAACCATAATATGCTTTCACTCTCACATTAGGTTATATACTTCCTTACTTGGCTGATTCTTAAATCTGTAGCTGTTGGGAATATGGTGTAAAAGAGGGCGATAGGTAGAAATGGATCCAAAACTTAAGATTAAAAATGCATACTAAAAAGTGCTTTATATAAATCAATGTATTGTAATCTGTCCTGCGAATTGCTAGTTATATCTACTTCTTCATGCTATTTCAGAGATGTTATTACTCAAGAAAAGCAGTACCACATAGTTAATGAGTTTTTCATTTAGCCAGCTTCTCTCCAAGTGCTTTTTGGGTTGCTCATCATCTGGTTTCTTTATAGATGCTGCCAGACTGCATCTTAGCATGTAAGATGGTACTTCTTGGCCAGTAGATTTACCTCATTTTCTCACTGAGTTTCACTGATGATTCCAGAAAAGTTTACTGGGTGATTTGGAGAATATGAGACATTTTAACCCCATAGAATGTCATACAGAGCTGCTGCTGAGTCTTCTGTAGATTTAATGGAGTTCTCTAAAGCTAGAGGAAAATTGTTTACTTAAAACATTAAAAAATCATTTTGCAGTATTTAAGAAAGAAAAAATAAGCAGAGGGAATAGAGAAAATTGCATCTACACTTCTTAAAATGATGTTATATTGAAATCACTGAATACAGAAGTCATGATCATTCAAACTTGTGCACCTGCTTATGTTTGATTGTAACATCAGTCTTTCAAATAACCATCTATACTCTCCATGTACACCTAATTTATCTGCACTTAAATTTTACTTTGATTATTGTATATTCACATTTCTGCAGATGTTCATGAAGATTATATTTATGAAAATAAGGTCCTAAATATCTAGTCCTTCAAAATTTACTAATGTTAACCCTATATATCCAGGTATATAAAGTTTTTTTTCCAAATAAGCTTAATTTCCACAGAGTCTTCTCTACAAAAACTTTAATACTGAATTATCATTCTCAAAATATATATTTCTATCCCTCTTTTATCTAAGGAGGAAGAATTATTTGATTGTAGATACTAATGTCATTTTACTTACTTTTGGAAAATAAATGCATGACTTTCATGCGTAAGTGAACCTACTATTAAAAAACAAATAATATATTTTCATGACATATTTTTCTATATCAAGCACATTTGATATCCACAATATTTTGCTGAATCATTCTGACAACTCTTTAAGATAGGCTACTGAAGCACAATTAGGCCTATATTGTAGGTAACAAAACAGGCTCCGAATACGTCATTTGCCAACAGACCCATAGCTAGTAAATAAGAGTCAAGGATCATCCCTGGATTTTCTGTATGAATGATATAAACCCTATCCACTTAAAGTTAGTTTCACAAATGCTGCTATAACAATAAGAAATTTACATGCAAAAAATGACTGTTGATAAAGACTTTATTCACAAAATATAACTGAAAATGTATCACAGACCTAAACCTAATATGAAAAGCTATAAAAATCCTGGAGAACAATAGGTTAAAACCTAGAGTATCTAAGGTACAATGATGGTCTCAGACACAGCAGCAAAGTCACAATTTATGAAAGTAAGAATTGATGAGGTGATCACTATTAAAATTAATAACTTCTTCACTATACATGATTACATGAACAAAACACAGTCTGGGAGAAAATGTCTGGAAAAGACATCTGATGAACAATTTATTGGAAGTACACAAAGAACTCCTAAAATTCAATAGAAAACAACCCAGTTCAAAAGACAGGCCAAAGATCATGATAGACCAAAGAAGTATATAGATGGCAAATAAACATATGAGAAAAAAAATCAGGGAATTGAAATTAAAACCAAAATGATATACAACTACAAACCTATTATAAAGATGAAAATTCTTAACATTGACAACACAAAATCTGACAAGTATATAAAGCAATAAGAACTCTCATTTATTGATGGTAAGAATGCAAAATGGCAAAGCCACTTTGGAAGACAGTTTGGTAGTTTATTACAAAACTGTGCATACTCTTACTATATGATCCAACGATTACACTCCATAATACCTATCTAAGTGAACTGAAACCTTGTGTCGACTCAACATCCTGCAAATGGATACGTAGACCATCTTTCATCATAATTACCAAAATTTAGGAACAATCAATGTGGCCTTCAAAAGATGAATATTCAAACTATGGTGCAGTCAGACAATAGGATGTCATTCAACACTAAAAACAAATGCGTTACCAAGAAATAAAAAGACATGAAGGTGACTTAAATGCATATTACTAATGTGAAAAATAAAGCTTATCTGAAACAGGTTTCATGCTGTATTAGTTCAACTATGTTACAGTCATTGAAAAAAGAAAGTTTTTTTTCTGTTTTCAATGAGTAATAAGATCAGTGGTTGCGAGAAGTCAGCAGGGAGGGAAAGATGAGTAAACAGACCATAGAGGAATCTTAGATTAATAAGACTATGCTGCGTAGTACCAAATGATGTGTACATGTCATTATACATTTGTTGAAATCCACAAGCTACAAACTAAGAGTGAATCCTAATATAAACTATGAGGCTTGAGTGATTATAATGTACAATGTGTCAGGTAGCTTCATCAGTTTTAACAAATATACCTGTATGACAGAGGACATTGATGTTGAGGAAAGCAATGTATGTGTCAGGGGAGGGAGCATATGAGACATCTTTTTACTTTCCCCCAATTTTGCTATGAACCTCAAGCTGCTCTAAAAAGTCATTGTTAAAAGTATTTTCATTTCTACATGAGGCTAAATATTTGGAAACTACATAATTTCTGTTGCTCTCTATAAAATTTCCAACTTGCCTATTGTACAGTAATCTGAAGCTATTTATTTGACTCTGCCACATGAAATGTAAAATATTAATATTTTAAAATATATTGTTCTTATGTAAACAACAAACAAGACTTTGCTATGCTAATGATAGTCAAATTGCTGTATTAAAAAAAGATGTCAGTTTTCCTTAAATTCATTCATAGAGCTACAGACTTTGTTTTCTGTCATTCCTTGGAGCTCCACGTTACCAAAGACTAGCTTAGGGCCAGTGTGATGGGAAAGGAAGCAATATTTTAACTTCCCTGCTAGGTCCTTAAAAGAAAGAAAGAAAGAAAAAAAAACTATATCATTTCTTTCTTCTCCCCAAAGGCACAGTGTATAGATGTACATGTTTATGAGAATCTAAGCAATCATTTTAGATCCGGAGAAAAAAGCTCTGTGTTGAAGACAGTAAAACAACAAAATTTTAAAAGACTGAGACCAAGATAGAACAGAGGGGTATGCTGTTAGCTTTTGGTAATACTTTCCCATGTTATAAATTCACACTGTATAAGAAATACAGATTTCTGGTTTTCATACAACCTGTGTCATTTTGGACCCTTGCATTAGCATCCAGAGCCTGTATTCCAAACACACATACACACAGACACACACAAACACAGACACACATACAGGGATAGAATAATATTGATTTTTTAAGACATTATATTTACATTGTATACTTTACTCATATATTATCTATCTATCTATCTATCTGTCTGTCTGTTATAGAACACATGCATATGTGGGCAAATTAATTTGATAATATTTGAAAATAGTTTCTATTTGAGAAATTTATTCTTTATATTCTTAATTTAAATAATGTTTCTAAACTCCCTAAGATAAATGGTAATAATCTCTGTTAAATCAGAGAAATCTAAATGTACCATAGCTCTTGAACCAAAATCAGTTACATGGTAGATTGGCAAACATTGAATCAATACTTTTCTAGAATATAACCAGTTCTTTTATTGCTAGTACTATAGCCAATATGCCATCAAATCTTCCCAGATTTCTTCTACAGTCTTTTGATGATTTGCCTGGTTCAAAATTCCTTCTCCTATCTGCCCATGATATGTTTAACTGCAGGAATGTGAGTGGTTTTATTTATTTTATTTTATTTTATTTTTTTTAGTGACAGTTGGATGAAACAAATCCTCCATTCAAAATCCTGTTTTTGCCTACTCCTTCAGTCAAAAATGAAAGTGTTTTAAATAGCCTCCAAGCCTTACATGGTCACAACATGACAAAAGCATCATCTTAGTTACTTTTGTAACCATGAGTACAGTTTAATTTATGTTCATATCAAATAAAATAAATTCATTTTCTTATCTCTCTTTGGTTCTCTCCTTATTCATATATTCACTCAATTTTTATTATTCTTAGTTTAGTAGGAGGAGAAGAATTTAAATAACCATAACTTTCTAACCAGATACTAAAGCCAGGAGTCAATGGAAAAATATCTGAAAAATTCCCAAAGAAAAGAAACCTCAATCCAGTTTCTATTTCCAGCAAAAGTATTATTAAGAATTGAAGCAAAGTAAGGAGATTCTCAGGTGAGGCTAAAGCAAGAGTACTTATTCCAGCAATCATTTTCAAATCAGAGGCTAAAGAAAGTTTCTGGCTAAAAGGAAGAGATTCCAGAAAGGAAGTCTGAATCTTCAGCAATGAAAGAAGAGCAATGGAAATGACAAACATCTGGATAAACACAAAAGACTCTTTTTCTTTTGCTCATTTATTGGTTGGGTTATTTGTTTGTTTGCTTGTTTTGTGTGTGTATTGTTTTTTGGGTTCTTTATTCTAGATATCACTCTCTTGTTAGAAAAGTATCTGGCAAAATTTTTCTCCATTTGTTGAGTCTTTCTTCATGCTCTTAATAGATTCCTTTGCAGGGAAGTTTTTTTTTTTTTAATTTGATTCTTAATTTTATTTCTTTAGCTTTAGGGGTTTTGTTAAGGAAGGGGGTGCCTGCGCCAGTATGTTGAAGTGTTGGCTGTTTTCTTCCAGCAGTTGCAAAATTTCTGGTCAAATTTCTAGGTCTTTGAAGCATTTTGAGTTGGCTTTTGTGCAGCATCTAGTTTGATTCTTCTACATATGGAGAGCTAGTTTTTCCAGCACCATTTGTTTAAAAAAACTTTTATCCAACCTATATTTTAGAGGACTCTGTGGAGTACCAAATGACTGTGATTACAGTGCACGAATCAAAACATGTAAAAAAAGACTTTTTCTACTCTTAGATTATTTAAAATATGTATAACCATTGAGAGGAAAAATATTTATCTGGTGGAGATTTGTAAGTATGTACTTGTGTGACCTATAGGGTCATAAGTCTTCTACATATTATTTGAAATATTGAATTATTCGTTGTACTAGATAAACTGTGATAATTTAGGCATGCACTCTATCCACAGAGAAAACACAGAGAAAAATACAAAATGTTAGAGCTAAAAAGCCAACAAATTCATTAAAATAGCATACTAAACATATTCGAAAAAGGCAGGAAAGTAGAAAAGGGAAGCAGAGAAGCAAAATCAGAATATACACTATTTATTTATTTATTTATTTTCTTAAATTTATTTAATTTTGATTCATTGAGCACAAATGGAATGCAGCTATTGTTTCTCTGGTTGTACACAAAGTAGAGTCACACCATCTGTGCATTCATACATGTACACAGGGCAATGATGTCTGTCTCATTCTGTTATTATTCTTACCCCCCACCCCTCCCCCATTCCTCCCCTACCCCTCCTTTCCCTCTATGCTATCTATCTTTCCTCCATTCTTGCCTCCCTTCCACCCTGAATTATGCATCATCATTAACTTATCAGAGAGATCATTCGACCTTTGTGTTTTTGGGATTGGCTAATCTCACTTAGCATCACAGTCTCCAACATCATCCATTTACCTGCAAATGCCATAATTTTATTTTCTTTATGGCTGAGTAATATTCCATTGTGCATATATACCACAGTTTCTTTATCCAGAATATATACTATTTAAAGAAAGTATTCATAATAATGGACTATAAGATCTAGGGCCTAATACAAAGTCAGTTAAGTGAGAAATTTTTGGCTTGATTAGGAGAAATGGAGTTAACTACAAAGCAAAACCTCAGAGAAGATGAGGGAACCCATAATCTGATGAGAGAAAGTAAAGTGGGAAGAAAACAATACAGTGAAAAAATGAGGTACTGCCTTCTATTTACTATTATTCATATATATTATGCTATCTACTATTATTCTAAAATACTATGAACCAGAGAAGTGGATTGTTTCATATCACAATTCAATTATTTTACTGGGATATTTATACTTATTATAAAAAATATTAGTCCATAATTTTAAAAGTGTTTTATATTATAACCATTTTATCATGTATATCTTTTATAAATGCCAATGGCTTTATCTTATTTTATTTTAAATGCATCTAGTAGAAAATTTCCTAAAGCATACATATGGTAATTCTTGGTCAAGTTAATTTAATGTTCCCATTAGGACATCTAAATATAGGACTGGACTAGAATAAAGTGGAAACTTTTGCCTCTGTATTTTGTCTCCTTCCTCTGTGTCTGCTTCAGGCAACTATAGGTCTCTAGATCATTATTACTTCTGGTATTCTGGCTTCTTAGAAAACAGCACAATTAAGCCTATGAAATTTCTTAACTTCATTCATATGTAATTTTTGATAAATTGCCTGATGGCAAGGTCCTAAGGAGATTTCTGGTCTTTTGCTATTGTATTAATGTGAGGTCAGATCCCTTTTTTGTCCTCCTTCTGGTTCAGAGTTGTTTCCCAGACACCAGAGGTTCTGTAGTCTTTTCAGGTAAGCATATTTAGCTCAATTAAATTTGCATTCATTAATGAAAACTTGATAAAGAAAATTGATTTCTAATTTATTTTTATCCATCTATATATGGCACTTTATGTTTTATTATATAGGTAAAATCCTACTGGTATAGGAATTTTTTCATCTAGCTTAAAAATTCTAAGTGTCCTCTTACAAATTATCATATAATTTATTCTAGGGACTTTATGACAAGTATCCTACTAAAAGTAATACATTGTATTTTCAAGTCTTGTATTAGAAGCAATTTTGAGTTTAGTTTTATAAAATAATCATTGCCAATGAGATCAACAAATGTAAATTTTCAGTCACAAAATATTCACTTAAGGTCCCAAATAAAAGAAAAAGAGAAAAGAAACAACTGAGGAGAGATCTCCCACATAAAACGTATCCTAATATAAGTAATAGACACGAGATATAAAGGAGAAATAGAAGAGGAAATTAGATATTGATAGAATGATCACTTAAGTAGGCATGGAAGGTAGCTACCAAGAAATCTGAGAAGACGCCTAGTTAGCAGTTAATGACAAACTGAATAGTCAATACTGTGATCAGAGATTCCAACTCTCAGGTTTTCTGATGCAAATTTTTCCTCCTACATATCTCTATTAGAACATTTATCACTGGCATTTATTTTCTCATAAGTGAAACATTGTATGTACCCAGAGACTAATGAAGAAAAAAATAGTTACAACTAAGAAAAAGTCTTGAACTTGTCATAAGAAAAATCTTATGATTTGGAGCCAGTTCTGTGGTGCACACCAGTAATCCCAGCAGCTCAGGAGACTGAGGCAGGGAGCATAGCAAGTTCAGAGAGCGTCAGTGAAAGTGAGGCTCCAGGCAACTCTGTTGGATTCTGTCTCTAAATTAAATACAAAAAAGGGCTCAGGAGGTGGGTCAGTGGTCGAGTGCCCCTGACTTCAATTCCTGGTATCCCCACCCAAAAACAAAGAAAAAGAAAAGAAAATTCTTATGATTTAGAATACGAAGTTCAAGCATCTGCCATTCACTGGCTTCAAGAATACTGAAAAAGTGTATGAAGCAGTTTAGGAAGATGAACTAACTAAATAAACAAATAGTATTCAATTCGAATTTTAAAAGATTAGAAGAATTCTTGCTTACTGTATCGTATTATTAAACTCTGCTCAGTCTTTCTGTTTTGTTTCCCTACAATAGAGCCATACTCAGTCCTTTCTGGCTTAATGAATAAAGTCTACCCTTATTAGCAAGAAATTACAATTTGGAGAGAATGCAAGACATTGCATTGTGACAGTAGAGCCTTTCATACCAGAAATACTTCAGACCTGCTGATTTGCAGCAATCTGTTTTAGATTATGGAAAAATTTGTATAAGAGGATCTACTGCATGGCAAAAACCAGAAATTTCTATCAATAGATAAATTGTAAAACAAGACCATGTCATAGTTGTTCTCTTTTTGCTGCTGTACAATGCCCTTCTCCCTTCTGACCATCTTCACAGTCTCCCCAGGATGGATAGTAATAATGGGATCTTTCTTAGCAAATAGAAAGTCAGGGACAGAAGCATTTAAGTCTCCCTCTTGACCAGAAGTAATTAAGTACCTAAATTATAGATACACACACTTATGTCTGGGGAGGTTAAACTAATTTTATGAATTGCATAAATGACAAAAGCCCTCTATTTTACTGGAGAAGATTCACACTGTGGGTATTCTATTTTTTTTCTTCCTTATAGGAAGACACAGTGTTTAATAGGAAATACACGTTTCCCTTTGGGGTTATGGAGAGTATGGTCAAATTAATGATTTCAATATTATGCATCTTTTTACCCTATCTTTCTCTACTCTTGTAAGATAGAAACTAAATAAATGTAATAGTTTATCCCTGCAGTATACAAAGCAAATAAACAGGTTCTTTATTTTCTAATCAGTCAATAATACAAATATATGCATGAAAATGTGCTCAGAAACACACATGCAAACTGATTAAGCATCCTTAAAGACATTAAAGATATAAAGTCAAAGTTGGAAATTAAGTTTTAAGCTGCATAGATCTTGATATGCAGTGTAAAACTGATAAACTTTTATAATAAGAAAATAATAATTTGGAAATTAAAAAATAACCTACTAGTCAGAATGCCTGGTTTTAGTTTCTGATATGCCTACTTATTTGCTATGTAATCTTTTGTTTTTATGGTACTGGGGATTGAAACCAGGGGTACTTTACCGCTGAGCTACATCCCTAGAACTTTGTTATTTTTTGAGACAGATTCTCACTAAGTTGCTGTAGTTGTCCTGGACCTTGTGATTCTCCTGCCACAGACTTCTGAGAATTTGGGATTATAAGTGTGCACCATGCACTGGTTACTCTGTAATCTTTGATAAATTTAAACTTTTTAAAACACAGCTCTCTTAATTGTAAGACCAGAAGAACATGCTTATTAACGCAAAGGATTATTTTAGTGAATAAGTGAAAGTACAAAAAGGACATGGTTACTAAAGGAAATTTGGATGCAAAAAGATTACAAACATAATGGTAGAGAATATTGGACATATATTAAATTAAGTATAATAATTGACAAGAAAGTTAAATATTCTTTAAAAGTAGATTCAAATTTTAAATACATGGAGAAAAAATGTTTGTATTACTAAACAGATGTCTTAACTTATTATCATTAGAGGATTTGGACTAAATATGGTATAATATCTAATACAATAACTTAGTCATTGATTTCAAGAGATTTCATGGAGGAAGAAATTATTCTATAAGACCAGAGTCAACATATTACAATGAAAGTATGCATTCTATTTCAGTTTGTCTCTGGTCATACATTTCTTAAAATACTGGACTTTATAAAAAATGTTTTCAAGAATACATTGCTGGCCTGTGAGTGTAGTACTTGCCCAGCATGCTCAAGGCATATTATCCAATGGCCCTATTCTACTGAATAATCTATTTCAGTAGAAAAGCACCAGATAAGAAATGTGGAAACTCATTATGGGTACAGCAACTTTCATGGAACTCTCTCTTGACACGCATGTAAGAAATGCAAATTGAGACACATATGGTAAACTGACATGATTTTTTGACTATTGAATCATCACTATCATTGTTGCTAAGAACATACAAGAAGTACTGTCCCATACCAGACATTTTTAATTATTTTGATGCACTAAGTAATTCAGTTTTCATGATACTGTTACCAGTAAAATAAAGAAACAGAGGGATAGGGATTAAAATAGTTTCCCATTCTCATTCAGTTCTTATGTAATAGGAAACATTAAATCCATGATTTTTAAACTAGAATTTTAATTGATTTCAATTTAAAAATGAAATTCTGAATTATTTCAGGATAAATTATTCTTTAACATTAAGATAAAATTCTAAAGTTTTGAAATTGCACATATTTGAAAGTATGTGAATATTACACCATATGTCCATGCTCTCCTAATCTGAAAAGGGGACCTTTCTTAGAATTAATGAGAAAATTAATTGTGCACAAACCAAGAGCACAATCAAATAACACTTTTTCAAATCTTTAAAAAAATTTTAATCTAAATCTACTAACCTCCTGAAATCTGAGTTAATGTTTGTCATTAAAATTTACTCTGTGTCTCACCTATTTCAGGTACTTAGGTCCATGCATGCATGAAAACCAAGATTTCTTGCTCATAAAAGTTTGCAAAGAGAAAGAGCCAGTAAAAAATAAATATGAATAAATAAATATAGTATGTGGGAAATTAAATGCTATCAAGAAGTAGGAAAGCTAGGTAAGCGTTTTAATACTTCTCAGCATTTTGTGTCTCTTTTAATACATAATCATGATACTCAGGGGGAAGTAGAGCTATGTGTGTGAGAGAGTGTAGGCATAACCGTGCACAGATATTTGAAAGAGTTATAGTGATCAAATTCTAAGTAGATTCACATTGAACTAGTTACCTTGTAAAAGGTCACATGATACATTAACCTCACCTAATTTTTTCTATACTTGAAATATCTTTTGGCAATAACAACTCTTTCCAAATCTGATTTAAATGATAAAAGGAAAGATTAAGTGAATAACTCTAGTGATAGGGAATATCTACAGCACCTGTCATCAGTAATCTCCAAGCAATTTATGGGATCTTTAGTAAGTGAAATGACTTTATTATAGAGCAAAAGTACAGTCTTTTATTTTAAAAGCTACATGCATCTAGCTGCAATTGTTGGTATGATGAGGCCTTATCAAAATGAAATTGACAGTAATGAAGGCTCCTAAAAACCCAAGTTGCAAAAGAGAAGAGAATAGAGAAGTGATCATACTTTAGAGATTGTTCTGAGTAAAACAAAACATAATAATGCCTGTTTTCATTTATTTATGATTATTATTATTTAGTAGTAGGTTAATATTACATTAATACTAAATGAATATCTTGATCATTTAGGTAAGCAAATTTTTTATGATAAAATTTAAATCTATGCTTCTCTGATTCAAATTCACACACACTATAGAAGAGACCTACAGGCATATTATTTTTCATTGTATGTAGAAGAAGATTCTGACACAAAAGACTAAGGAAACACAATATTATAAAACAACTTTTGTCATTAGTGTTGTTTTGAGCTAAAAAGCTAAAAAACATTTAGCTTTTCTTTAGTGTTAAAAACCATACAGAATCAAGGTTTGCTGCATTTGAAGAAAAAAGAAACAGGAGAATATATATGTAGTTTTTAAAGCAGTTTGACAATATTTGAGAAACACACCTGACAATGTAAAAAATATGTATTTAAATTCAAATTGATATTCATTTATTTAAATGTACATGTGTGCAAATATATGGGTGCATATATAGGTTTGTGTATATAATGTATATCATGATTGTGTGTGTGCATATATATATATATATAAAGTATTTCATGCATATTCTAGAGAGCAGTGAGGCAATGTGCTCTTGATTAGTTTAAAATGTCTGTTCACAATACATTCAGTTCGACAGGTTGCATCTTCAGATTTTCTTTCTTGTTTTCTTCCTCCTTCCCTTCCCCTCTTTCTTTTTCTTCTCTTTTCTTTTGTCTTTCTTTATTTATTTGTCCTCCTGACCCCATTACCCAAGTTCCCCTGCATGCTAAGTAAATGTTTCTTCACACTGGGCTACATTTCCAGCCTCTTTTTGTAAATTTGATTTTAAGGCAGAGTCTCACCAAGGTTCCCAGTAGCTTGTATTATAGGTGTGTACCACTTAAGCTAGCTTCTACATTTATCCTTGAAGAAAATTAAATTTTTATTAAAACTCATTGTGGTTTTCAAAATCTATAGAGTCAATGCAAGAGCCATAAAAATACCAATGACATTCCTCACAGAAATAGAAAAACACTCTTAAATTTCATATGTATTCCACATGAAAAAATAGCCAAAGCAATTCTGAGCAATAAAAACAAGTTGGGAGACTTCACAATTCCTTATCTTAAATCAAACTATGGAATTACAATAACACATCATGGTACTGGCATAGGAACAGACATGAAAACCAATGGAATAGAAGACATAAAGATAAACTCAAATATATACAGTCAACTCATCCTTGACAAAGGTTCCAAATATATGTTGAAGCAAGGACAGTCCTTTTAACTGGGAAAAGTGTATATTTGCATATGGAAGAATGAAATCAGATCCTATCTCTCACCCTAAACAAGAATCAATTCAAGGTAGATCAAAGACCTTGGAATTAGATCAGAAAATTTGGGACTGCTAGAAGAAAACATAGTCATATTCCAATGTATAGGCGCAGGCATTTACTTCTTTAATAAGTGGGATGGTGTCAAATTGAAAAGCTGCAAAGCAAAGGAAACAAGAGCATGAAGAGAGTACCTATAGAATGGGAAAATAGCTTTGCCTGCCATTCCTCCAAAAAGGATTAATATCAAGAATATTTAAACAACTAAAAATAGTATTTAGTGGCAATCATCAAGAACATAAATAATAGTAAATATTAGTAAGGATGTGGAGAGAAAGGAACATTTTTATATTATTGATGGGATTGCAAATTAGTAGAACCAATATGGAAAGCTGTAGGGAGATTCCTCAAAAATGTGAGGAATGCCCAAATTTTCACCATGTCGGCCTAGGATCTGACTTCCTTAACAAGACCCTTAAAGCACAAGTTAATCAAGAGTCAATTAATGGGATGAATTCAAACTAAAAAGCTTCTTTTCAGCAAAAGAAACAATAATGTGAAGAGAGAGCCTACAGATTGGGTTCTCCACATGCACCTCAGATAAAGCATTAATCTCTAAGACACATAAAGAACTCAAAAAACTTAACACCAAAATAACAAATTACCCAATTGATAAATGGGCTAAGGAACTGAACAGATATGTCACAGAAGATATACAATAGATCAACAAATACATGAAAAAATGTTCAACATATCTAGCAATTAGAGACATGTAAATCAAAACTACTCTTAAGATATCATATCACCCTTGTCAGAATGGCAATTATCAAGAATACAAACAACAATAAATGTTGGTGACAATGTGGGGGAAAAGGTACACTCATACATTGCTGGTGGGAATGCAAATTGGTGCCTCCATTATAGAAAGTGGTATGAATATTCCTCAGAAAACTTGCAATGGAACAAACATTTGACCCAGCTATCCCACTCCTTGGTTGATACTCAAAGAACTTAAAATCAGCATACAGTGATGCAGCCACATGAATGTTTACAGCAGCTCAACTCACAATAGCTAAACTATGGAACCAACCTAGATGCCCTTCAACAGATGAATGAATAGTGAAAATGTACATATATATATATGTATATATATATACATATATATATATGATGGAATATTACTCAACTTTAAAGAATAATGAAATTATGACATTTTCTGGTAAATGAATGGAGAATATCAAGCTAAGTGAAATAAGCCAAACCCCAAAAAATCAAAGGCTGAATGTTTTCTCTGATATGCGGATGCTAATTGACAATAGGGTGGGAGGCACTAGGGAAGAATAGAGTTACTTTAAATTCAGAAGAGGGGAGTGAAGGGAAGGGAAGTGTTATGGGGGTAGGAGGGATAGTGGAGTGAAACAGACATTATTACCTCATGTACATACATAACTGCATGACTGATGTGATCCTACAATATGACAATCAGAAAAATGAGAAATTATACTCCATTTATGTATGATTTATCAAAATGCATAAATGCATTCTACTGTCATGTATAACTAATTAGAACAAATAAAAATATTAAATATATAAAAAACAGCTAGAAATGGAACAACAATATGACCCAGCTATCCCACCCCTTGGTATTTATCCAAAACTAATAAAATCAGCATATTATAGTAATATATGCATTCCAATGTTTATAGCATGCAACTCTTCAGTAGCCAAGTTATGGAACCAGACACAGTGTCTGTCAACAGATGGATGAATAAAGAATATGCCACACACACATACACACACACACACACACACACAAACAGACATGATAATTGATTTCTGCTCAGTAATAAGAATAAAATTTCTGTCATTTACTGATGAATAGATGGAACTAGAGAACATCATGTGTTTTGGTCAGCTTTTTCACTGCTGTGACCAAAAAAATCTGACAAAAACAATTAGAGGAGGACAAGTTTATTTTAGGGCTTATGGTTTCAAGGGTATCAGTTCATTTAAGGTCAGCTCCATTCTTCGGGACTGAAGGTGAGGCAGAACAACATAGCAGAAGAGTGTGGTGGAGCAAAGTGCCCCAGGATGTGACCACTTAAGGACAAAACATATATCCCAAAGGCATGACTCAAGGAATCTACCTCCTCCAATCACACCCTACCTGCCTGCAGTTTCTACCAAGTTAATTCCTATCATGGATTACTTACTGATTACGATAAAACTCTTGTAACCCAATCATTTCACTTCTAAACTTTCTTGCAGTCTCACACATGAGCTTTTAGGGACACCTCATATCTAAACTGTACTATCATGTTAAGTGAAATAAGCTAGAATCAGAAAAACAAAGGTCAAATATTTTCTCTCATATGTGAAAGCTAGAGAGAGAAAAGGAATTAAAAAAAGGTCCAGTGGGGAGGAATCTCACAATAATAGAAGGAAGACTAGGAGAGTAAATGAATGTGAGCAAGGAGAAAGAGGAGGAAAGGAAAGGGGAGGTACTAGGGAATAAAATTGACCAAATAATGCTATGGAGAGGCATGAATATATCACAAAGAATTAAAATTGTATGCATAACTATAAGGCACCAATTAAAAAAGTAAAGACAAATAGATGGGGGGATCAGTATTAACTAAAACTTTGCTCCTACATGGATTCATTCTCCCTGTTCTATTTTTCTTTCATTTTTATTGTTATGGAAATTACATTTTATACATTGTATTCTCATCAATGGAAATGTATTGTTATTGCTGTATATAATTAAATCTTAAATAGCAACTCTTTTATGCTGCCTTTTGTACTTGCTCATATAGATATACTGTCCTTTATACTTGTACAGGTGTCTCTGCTACTGTATTTTATTTCTACATGTGGACAATATTACTATCTAGTGTCTTCTTATTTCTGTCTATAGGACCCCCTTTATTATCTTTTGAGGGCAGTTATTGAATATAGAATCATATATGGATACTTTTCTCTTTTAACATTTTAAATACATTACCCCATGACAATCTGTTCTCCATCATTTCGTGTGAGGATCTGCTTTAATCTTACTAAAAATCGCTCAAGTGATGTGTCACCTCTCTCTTGCTGTTTTCATATTTTCTTTCTATATCTTTGAATTTAAACAGCTTATTATGATGTGTCTTGCCCTGGATTTCTTTTAGATCACCCTACTTGTAGTTTGGTGGACTTCATAAATATGTAAATTAATACTTCCCATTAAAATCGGACTTTATCTCTTCATGTGTTCTTTTTGATCCTTGTTTTCTCTCCATTCCTTCTGGGACTTCTACTATCTGTATGTTGAGCTTCCACTGGACCTCTGAGGCTCTTCATTTCTGTACAATTTTTCTTTTTATTCCTGAGGACAAATACTCCCATGTGACCTGACTTGGAGCTTGTTGACACTCTTTCTAATATCTCAAATGTGTTTTTGAGCTCTGGCAGTGAAATTTTTATTGTAGGTACTTTTTAACTTTGGAATTTCTACTTGCTGACTAGTTTCTATGTTTTTACTGATAATTCATATTTTGTGAGTTCTGTTGCTCATACCTTGAAAGAGAGTTTCCCTTAGTTATTTAAACTTATTTAAACAGCTTACTTCAAGTCGTCATTGAGGAGGTCTGATGTTAGTAGTGCCTCAGGAAAAATTACTGATAGTTACTAATTTTCATGTGTTTGGGCAATGCTTTCTTGTTTCTTTGAAGGTCTTAGGCTTTCTTTGGTTAAAAGCTGAACATTTTAAATAATATAATGTAGCATCTTTAGTATGATCAGTATGATTTTCTTATAAATATGTATGCATATATACATACATATATGTATGTGTCTGATTAAAGAGTCACACATTTCTTTTTAAATGTAAATTTGAGAAGCCAGTCTAAATTACTAAATTGTACCATTATTTTTATTGCTGTTATTCAAATTGTATCATAGCCATGTGTATGTAGTGGCATTGTGATGGGCTTACCAAAATTTTTCACTCCTTTAGAAGTTTAAAATTGTACAATTTTTTTACATATTAATAACAAAAATTTTAGGAAATTTTAAGTCAAGAATGAAAAATGTGTTAAAAGTTTATATTTCCATAATTTTTCAGGAAAAATTTAATTATGTTTGTTGTTGTTTTTTTTTGGTATTGGTGATTGAACCCAGGGCTTCTTTACTACTAAGATACATCACTGGTTCTTTTTATTTTTTATTTTGAGATAGAGTCTTTCTAAGTTGGTGAGGCTGGCTTTAAACTTGCAGTTCTCCTGTCTCAGTCTCCCAAATCACTGGGATTATATGCATTTGTCATTGCACCTGGCAGGAAACATTAAATTGTATTATGTAGGAGGAAATTTGGTTCTATAAAAACCCTTTAAAATATCCTAAATTTTCTCAATTAAAAATGATTGTCCTGAATTGGGGATATAGCTAAATGGTAGGATTCTTGCATTTGAGCCCCTGGGTTCAATCTCCAGTACTTGGAGAAATAAAAATTATCCTTCTGATATTCTAAAAGATAAACATGAAAAACTTAAAAATTTTAGTGGAAAATATATTGTAAACAGGTCATGCTTAAATATTTTTATGGAAAAAATTAACCAATGTTAGAAAACAAAGTTTAGCAAATTTCTAAATGCATTTTTAAAAAATGACTTCATTATAAGAGAGTTTCCTAAGGATAATTTTACACAAAATCACCAACAAATACTTTCATAGAATTAGGAAAAATAAGGGCATGGAAAGTTTGATATGGAAATCATAGAGTGCATTGTAGTTTGGATCTTGATTGTCTTTCCAAAGTTCATGTGTTGAGGATTGGTATCCAATGAAGCAATGTTCAGGGTCGGAAGTCTTGGGAAGTGATTGGATCATGAGGACTCTAACATAATCAATAGATTAATCCATTGATGGGTTCATAATTTAATGGTATATTGGCAGGTAGGGAAAACTGCATGAGGAGTACCCTAATTGAGGGGAGTGTGCCCTGGGGTCATGTCTTTGGAAACTGTATCTTTCCCCTAACCTCTTTTATTCCCTCTTTCTCTACTTAAGCAGCTTTGCTCTGCCCTACCTTCCTTGCCACAATGTTCTGCTTACCTGAAGTTCCCAGCAATAGTGCCAACTGATTAGGGACTGAAACCTCAGAAGCAATGAACCAAAATATATCATTTTTCTTCTAAGTTGATTATCTCAGGTATTTTGCACAGCAATGAAAAATTGACCAAAACAAACCGCCTTTCCAGTGATATCACTATTCATAAAGATTGCTAGGTTTTCACTGCCATATGTATAGTTTGGACTTTTTGGTTCTACATAAGCACTTCACTCTTATGCAGATTCTGAAATATTATATAGTGCATCTTCCATAGTTTATAGCTGCAGAACTTAAAGAATTTATTTTGTGGAAGTTGTGTTGGATGTTTTTATGGAAGAAAGGAAATGGTGAAAATCCCTTTTATTTCACAATTTAATGCTTAAATTATTTTTAGTGCCTCAGTTCTCTGTAACTCCACATTTAAAATATGAATGACATTTTTCCTGGAATATTTGTAATTAGAAATAATTTTAAAACATTTGTAACTTAAAAACAATAATTCTACATCATTTTATTTCTTCATTTATTTCGAAAATTATTTTTTGAGTACTGACTCTTTTCTTTGCAGGAGATATATAATGAGCAAAACTGGAATCTATGTTGTCACAGAACTTGTATTCAACATGCAATATAAAATATAAAAAAAAGAGACACAAAATGTAAAGGAATAATGTGAAAGAAATAAAAATAAAATATTGGGGGGTCAAAAATGAAAGAGAATAATGAGAGGTGCTTTTTAAGACAGATTAATCACTCTGAGGAGGTGACATAAGAATAATAAATGGAATGAGAGCTTGTGCCATAATGACTATCTGTGGGATAAGGTGGGAATTAAATGCTAGTATTTGAGGGAGACAAAGGATTTTGATATAGAAAATGTATGGAAAATAAATTAAAGACAGTTATGGGATGAAGTAGACAAGCAGAGGTGACTCAGATTGGGGTTTGAAGGTCATAGTAATTATTTTAGAGATTATTCTACTGAATTAAAGATATGCTCTTTCCTAGTTTTGTACAGTATTGCTCTGGCTGTTACACAACCTTCCAGCTTCACTGGGCTACTATTCTATTTTCTTTCAGACTAAATACAGAGAATTCACTAATATTTGAGAGACCCCACTAAGAAATAGGAACACTCAAAGAATATACTCACGAGTGCTGAAAGTACAGATGTGAACAACTAAACATGATAGCTACTAGCTATACATGATGTTATACTTGGATATAAGGAGTCAGTCAATCGTAATTTGAAAGGATTAACTGAGAGGTAAGTGTAAATCAGTGCCATGTGGCTAGAGGAGGGGGGTCACTGGGGCCATGCCCTGTAAGAACACATCTTCCCTGCAGCCCCTTCCTGCTCCCCTCTCTTCCCTGCTATCATGAGGTGAGCAGCACTCCTTCATCTGGCCCTCAACCATGTTCTGTGTCATCCTGGTCCCAGAGCAATAGTGTCTGCAAACCATAGACTGAACCTCTAGAACCATGAGTCAAAATTAAACATTTTCTCCTCTAAGTTTTTCTTGTGGATATTTTGGTCACATTGATGGAAACTGATTAACACACAGAGCTACTGAAAACTTGAAATCTATCTATTCTGTACTGAGATGTCCAACTAATTTCATACACCAAATATTAAGATTTGGTATGAGAAGAATAATACAATAATTGTTAATAATTTCATTTTGATTACAGGTTAAAGTAATAATATTGTTCATATTTGGTGAAACTAAATATATTAAAGTTAATCTCACCTCTTTTTATTTTTTCAAATGTGGTTGCTAAAAACTTTTAAACTACGTATGTGACTTGTATTTGCAGTTTGCAATGTATTTCTGTTGGGCAATGTTGGTGCAGACTATTAGCAGTAGCATGATAGATATATCATGTTTCTCTAAGAAACACAATTCTCATTGATTCTTTAAAAGACACAGCCCTGGCAGAGAGACGCCATCTTCAGCTGTCTGAGCCCTCGGACCTAAGCTCAGCCCTTCCTGTGGGGACACGGTGCTGCGGCCCCAGGGAAATGGTGCTGCGGCTCCGGGTGGGATCTGGCCGGGAGCGGAGTTGCTTGTCGGCTCCAGCAGGGAATTTGGGCCCTTCGGCACCATTCTGCAGCTTCCCTGGTGGAGACTCGCCGTCTTCAGCTGTCTGAGCCCTCCGGCCTAAGCTCAGGCCTTCCAGCGGGGCCACTGTGCTGCATCTCCTGCTTGCCTCTGCCCAGAAGCATTGATCATTCCCAACCTGGAGGTTGTGAGACAGCAGCTATCTTGGGTCACCACTTGATCAAGCACCTCTCAAACATCTGGTAAGTTACTGGAAATCTGCAGGGACGCTCTAAGTCTTTACAGGGAAATTGCAATCCCTCTGATTGGCACTACTAGAGGGGAAGACACATGGCAGCATGAGAAAACACGGGAAGAAAGTGTCCCAAACAAACCTAGATGATACATCAAGAGATCCCAAAGACAGCATGGTAGAAGGAATGGCAGAAAGGGAGTTCAGAATGCTCATAATTAAAATGATCTGAGAAGAGAATGAGGTGACGAGAGAGCAGATTCAGGCTATGAAAATCAGCTAATAGAGCAATTGCAGGAAGCAAAAAATCATTTCAATAAAGAGATAGAAGTTCTGAGAAAAAAACAAACAGAAATCCTTGAAGGAAACAAGGAAGTGAAGGAAACAATAAACCAAGTTAAAAACTCAATAGAAAGCATAATTAACAGAATAGATCACTTGGAAGACAGAACCTCAGACAATGAAGACAAAATATTTAATCTTGAAAACAAAGTTGAACAAACAGAGAGATGGTTAGGAATCATGAATGAAACCTCCAAGAAATATGGGAAATCATGAAAAGACCAAATTTAAGAGTTATTGGGATTGAGGAAGGCACAGAGATACAAACCAAGGGTATGAATAATCTGTTCAATGAAATAATATCAGAATATTTCCCAAATATGATGAATGAGATGGAAAATCAATTACAAGAGGCCTACAGGACACCAAACACACAGAATTTCAACAGATCCACACCAAGGCACATTATAATGAAAATACCTAACATACAAAATAAAGATAGAATTTTAAAGGCTGCGAGAGAAAAGCAGCAGATTACCTACAGGGGGAAACCAATACGGATATCAGCAGATTTCTCAGCCCAGACCCTCAAAGCAAGAAGGGCCTGGAACAACATATTTCAAGCTCTGAAAGAAAACGGGTGCCAACCCAGAATCTTATACCCAGCAAAACTTACCTTCAGATTTGATGATGAAATAAAATCCTTCCATGATTAACAAAAGTTTAAGAATTCACAAAAAGAAAGCCTGCCCTACAGAACATTCTCAACAAAATATTTGAAGAGGAAGAAACGAAAAATAACAATCTCTGTTATCATGGGGAGGAATTACCCTAAAGAAAGAGTCAATCAAAGGAGAAACAAAGTTAAGCTAAAAACCCCAAAAAAGCTAAAATGACAGGAAATACAAGTCATATCTCAATAATAACCCTGAATGTAAACGGCCTAAACTCATCAATCAAAAGACATAGACTGACAGACTGGATTAAAAAAAAAGACCCAACAATATGCTGCCTTCAAGAGACTCATCTCATAGAAAACCATGCCCACAGACTAAAGGTGAAAGGTTGGGAAAAAACATTCCATGCACATGGACTGAGTAAAAAGCTGGGGTTTCCATTCTCATTTCAGATAAAGCAGACTTCAAGTCAAAGTTAGTCAGAAGGGGTAAAGAAGGACATTTCGTACTGCTTAAAGGAAGCATAACTCAGCAAGACATAAGAATCATAAATATTTATGCACCAAACAATGGTGCATCCATGTATGTCAATCAGATCCTTCTCAATTTCAGGAATCAAATAGACCAAAACACAATAATACTCGGAGACTTTAACACTCCTCTCTCACCATTGGACAGATCTTCCAAACAAAAATTGAATAAAGAAACTATAGGACTCAATGACACAATCGCTAATTTGGACTTAACAGACATATATAGAATATTCCATCCATCAAAAAGCGAATACACTTTCTTCTCAGCAACTCATGGGTCTTTATCTAAAATAGACAATATGTTATGCCACAAAGCTACTCTTAGCAAATACAAAACCATAGATATACTACCTTGTATACTATCAGATAATAATGGAATGAAATTAGATATCAATGATAAAGTTAGAACAGAAACTACTCCAAGACCTGGGGATTAAATAATATGCTATTGAATGATACATGGATAACAGAAGACATTAGGGGAGAAATTAAAAGATTCATAGAGGTCAACGAGAATAAAGATACAACATATCAAAATCTCTGGGATACTATGAAAGCAGTGCTAAGAGGAAAATTCATTGCAGGGAGTGCATTTAATAAAGAATGAAAAGTCAACAAATCAATGACCTCACATTACAGCTCAAAGCCCTAGAAAAAGAGGAACAGATCATCACCAAAAGTAGTAGAAGACAGGAAATAATCAAAATCAGAGCTGAAATCAACGAAATTGAAACAAAAGAAACAATTCAAAAAATTGACGAAACAAAAAGTTGGTTCTTTGAAAAAATAAACAAAATTGATAAACCCTTAGCCACCCTAACTAAAAGAAGGAGAGAGAAACTCCAAATTACTAAAATCTGTGATGGAAATGGAAATATTACAACAGACACAACTGAAATACAAAACATAATAAGAAGCTACTTTGAAAATTTGTACTCCAACAAAATAGAAAACCTGGAAGGCATCAACAGGTTCCTAGAGGCATATGAGCCACCCAAACTGAATCTGGAGGACATGCACAACTTAAATAGATCAGTTTCAAGCAATGAAATAGAGGAAGTCATCAAAAGCCTACCAACCAAGAAAAGTCCAGGACCAGATGGATTCACAGCTGAGTTCTACAAGACCTTCAAGGAAGAGCTCATTCCAATACTCCTCAAAGTATTTCACGAAATAGAGGAGGAGGGAATGGAACCCTTCCAAACTCATTCTATGAAGCTAATATCACCCTGATACCAAAACCAGAGAAGGACACATCAAGGAAAGAAAATTTCAGACCCATATCTCTAATGAACATAGATGCAAAAATTCTTAACAAAATTTTAGCGAACCGCATACAAAGCATATTAAAAAGATAGTGCACCATGATCAAGTGGGTTTCATCCCGGGGATGCAAGGTTGGTTCAACATCCAGAAATCATTAAACGTAATTCACCACATCAACAGACTTAAAGTCTAGAACCACATGATTATTTCAATAGATGCAAAGAAAGCATTTGATAAAATACAGCACCCATTCATGCTCAAAACACTAGAAAAAATAGGGATAGTGGGGACATTCCTTAACATTGTAAGGCTATCTATGCTAAGCCCACAGCTAACATCATTCTAAATGGAGAAAAATTGAAAGCATTCCCCCTGAGAACAGGATCAAGGCAGGGATGCCCTCTTTCACCACTACCATTCAACATTGTTCTTGAAACTCTAGCCAGAGCAATTAAACAGACCAAAGAAATTAGAGGAATACGAAGAGGAAAAGAAGAGCTCAAACAATCCCTATTTGCTGATGACATGATTCTCTATTTAGAAGACCCTAAGAATTCCACCAGAAAACTTATGGAACTCATAAAGGAATTCAGTAAAGTAGCAGGATATAAAATTAATGCTCATAAATCTAATGCTTTTTTATTCATAAATGATGCATCCTCTGAGATAGAAATTAGGAAAACTATCCCATTCACATTAACCTCAAGAAATATAAAATTCTTGGGACTCAATCTAACAAAAGAAATGAAAGACCTCTACACTGATAACTACAGAACACTAAAGAAAGAATTTAAAGAGCATCTGAGAAGATGGAAAGATCTCCCATGTTCTTGGATAGGCAGAATTAATATTGTCAAAATGGTCGTACTTCCAAAAATGCTATACAAATTCAATGCAATTCCAATTAATATCCCAATGACGGACCTCATAGAAATAGAGCAAGCAATCATGAAATTCATTTGGAGGAATAAGAGACCCAAAATTGCTAAAGCGATCCTTAGCAAGATGAGGGAAGCAGGGAGTTTCACAATACCAGACCTTCAACTCTACTACAGAGCAATAGTAACAAAAACAGCATGGTATTGGCACCAAAATAGACAGGTAGATCAATGGTACAGAATAGAGGACACAGAGACAAACCCACAGAAATACAGGTATCTCATACTTGACAAAGGAGGCAAAATCATGCAATAGAAAAAAGAAAGCCTCTTCAACAAATGGTGCTGGGAAAACTGGAAATCCATATGCAGCAAAATGAAACTAAACCCATATCTCTCACCCTGTACAAAACTCATCTCAAAGTGGATCAAGGACCTAGAAATCAGACCAGAGACTCTGCACCTAATAGAAGAGAAAATAAGTCCAAATTTTCATCATGTTGGCCTAGGACCAGATTTCCTTAACATGACTCCCAAAGCGCAAGAAATAAAAGCAGGAATCAATGATTGGGATAGAGTCAAACTAAAAAGCTTTTTCTCAGCAAAGGAAACAATCAGCAATGTGAAGAGAGAGCCTTCAGGGTGGGAGAAAATCTTTGCCACACACACTTCAGATAGAGCACTAATCTCCAGAATCTACCAAGTACTCAAAAATCTTACACCAAGAACACTAATAACCCAAACAATAAATGGGCCAAGGA